>PVHP010000609.1:0-41636 GCA_004024765.1 Zapus hudsonius
CCCGGGGGATAATGGCGGCGGGAGCCAGCCGGGGCGGGAGGGCTCGGCCCTCTGCTCCACAGGGGAGCAGCGAGGGATGGAGAGTTCGAACTCGGGTTCGGCCGGTGTCCAAAGCCTGGATAGCAGTTGAGGGGGGTCAAACCTTTAGGAGAGTCCTGGCGAAGTTGTTACTCGGCCACCATCTTGCTCCGCCTCCCTATAAGTTTTTTAAAAATATTTTATTTATTCATTTTCAAGCAGAGAGATACAGAGAGAGAGAGGGAGAGAGAGAGAGAGTGCACCAGGGCCACCACCTTGTGGGTCTGACTTATGTGGGTCCTGGGGACTTGAACCCCAGGGCCTTGGGCACTGGAGGCAAGTGCCTTAACCGCAGAGCCATCTCTCCAGCCCTATAAGTTTTATTTTATTTAGTTGTGGGCATTGCGTACACACTTGCTTGCCAGGATCTCTTACTTCTTCAAAGCTTTATATGAGTGCTAACTTAGTTGAACCAATGCCAGGGGGTTGCAAACAAGCACCTTTAACCACTGAACAATCTCTCCAGCCCAAGACATTCTGTTGTGTTTTTAGAAAATATGTGTGGTTAAAATAAAACCCCATTTCAGTATTCATTCTATGTAGCAGATGAAATCACGACCCAGAAAGATAAATGCCACATGTTCCCTCTTGTAGGCAAAGCCTAGCTTTGAAGGTTTAGATTTGTATGTTTAAGTTGATCTCTATAGAGTCTGGAAAGCTAGACAGTGACCCTGTGGGGGAGGGTCTTAAAGAGGTAGAGGAAGAAGAATATATATATGATATGAATATATAGGAGGGAATCTCGAGGTTGGAAAGGGTTACTCAGGGATGCTGAAGGATTAACCAAATCTAAGGCTATATGAATAAACTACATGGGAGATTACTAAATTATCAGCTAATTAAAAATATAATTTAAAATATCACAGGCTATTGTCTTATTTTATAGCATTACCTGAAATTACTGATTACTACTATGTGTCCAGATAACCCCTCTCAATATCTGAGTTATTTTGATGTTAATTTATGTGTTATGATTGTTAAGCTGCTAAAAATTATATTTTTATGAGCTGTGTAGCTACATACATTTAAAATAACAAGTAAGAATGCTTTACAGTGATTTTTTAGAACATTTAGGAATAAAATCTATCAAGTTCAATTCAGAAAGTAGCAATCTTTCTTTTTTCTCTATAAAATTTTATCTTTTATCTACTGTTGATTTCTTTATTTTAAAATCTGTGAACAAACATAACATCATTAGTCCACTTGGTGGGGTAGGAGGCATTGAAATCCAGCCATAGATTTAGCTACTTTAGGTACAGTATAATTATGTGGTGAAATTCTTCTTGTCTTTTTTATTTTAGCTTAACTAGTGCCTTGCAAAATTACTGATTCCACATCAGAAAGCTCTGGTAATTATTTTCTTAGAATTGTCAGAATGTGTACTAAGCTGGGGCTAGTTATCTTTATTCTTTCTCTGACTTATTACAGATTTAAATTAAGCTGAGATTTCTTTAGGGTTATTTTTTTCAGAGCCATTGGGATTAGAGATGATGGATTTCGTGGTGCTCTGAGTGTAGTTAAACTCATGTCAACCTAAGTAGAAAGTTATTGCTGTGTGCACTCAGTATATTTTCAAAGGTAATTAAAGGTAAACACTGAACAGAAAAAAAGATGTTTAGAAAGCTTTTATATACAAAGAAATCCCATCTTTGCTTGAACACCAAAATCCTAATATTTCTTCCATTTTAAAATCTGTTTAGGCCAAAGACCATATAGGAAATTCTTAGTGCAAATTTTCCAATATACCAAAATACTGGAAATTACTATTTCCTATAAAATGTTGGAAATTTATCAGTGAGAGCTGGAGCACTGCATGTCTCAGAGCCTGCATTGTTTATGGGGTGGTCTTACATAGTTCTTGTTAAGGATATGTTTTTTAAAAAGGAGCAGGCGAGTTAAGTCAGACTTACCTGTTTGTTTCTTTTTTCATTTCTTTCCTTCATCAGTGTGTGTTTATCCACCTGGCATAGCTGACATCCAGCCTCACTGGGAAAGTGGAGCTGATGATAACATTGGTGGATGTTACACACTGCTGGGATGAATCTTCACATCAGGCACATTTTGGGGGAGGAAAGTATTTATTGAAACAACAGATTGAAGGGAAGTTCCATAACAGTGAAAGAGGCTGGCCCTCTTTCACAGGTCCAAACAGAGAGAAACCCATCACCTACACCACACACACAGAACAGGGAACAGACAGGAAGGCTAGGAGAGAATTCTTTCACCTTTATATAGGTTTAGGGTGGGGTCCCGCAACCCTATCCCAGACTTAATGGCTTCCTGAGTCTTTGGAATTTCCTTCCTGCACTGCCCACACAGGAAAGGATGTTTACTTCTAGCCTCTTTGAGCTTCCTTACATCCTGCACCCTACTGAGAGGCTGCCTTCCTGTGAATATACTCAGAGACCCACCAAGATTATTTGAAAGGTCAAGTTGACATCAAAACTTAACCATCATAGCTTGTCACGCCATTTCAGCTGCTATTAACTTTCCCTTTTCTTATGAAATATTCTCGGTGCACAAGAGATTTTTTTTTTAATATTTTCTCGTGTCTTTCAGTTTCCAAATCCTAAGGTCAATGTTAGAAATAAGGGTATCTAAATTCAATTTTTAAAAATAATGGGGACTGCTTCACCTATCACTCCATTTGGGATGAGGTGATCCATGGTTGCTTTCCACCAGCGTAAACATTTCAAGCAATACCGGGATCATGAAAGGGAATCTGCCATAAGGAGGGTCAGATTGGAAGAACACCTGAGATTAGAACCAAATCTTTGTAGAAGGCAAAGCCTGGGAAGATTTCAGCATCCAGGGATGCTGTGTGACAGATGGGTATGTATTTAGTAATCAGTGCAGGAAAGGGTTACATGAGTGTTTTGTAGTCCAGGACAAAACATCAGCTCTGTTTGAAATTCACTGGGAGGTCACCAGCCATGGGGGAACTGCCTGCCTCACAAGGGAAGAAATCTTTCTGATGGTTGGATGCATATAGCAAAGAGGGGAGACAGAAATGCAATTTTGGAGGCTAATATTCTATTTCAGATGTGAGATAGGACACGATCACAGGGAGAAAAAAAAGAAGTGGCGAAATATTTTTGTAAGAAGAATTCATTTAAAAGTTTGAAATTCCCCCTGGATATAAAATTGGGAAGAGCAAAAAGGAAAAGGAAAGGAAGAAGCAAAAAATGGCAGTTATATATTTGCCAAAACTCAGGGAATGTGTTCCACCATGATGGTCGGCTTTGGGGGTCTGTGTCACCACCTCATTGATACTTTGTGTGCTGCAGATATGAGCCACTCAAGGCAGGATGCAGACTGTGCAGGCAGTGTGGAGGAAGGGGTTTTTCCAAATTCTATTTTCACTTAATTTTGCTACACACTTAAAACTCATCTCAAATTCAGCCTTTTTAGTTTTCTCTTAAAGGAGTGACATATCTTGTCACAAGGTTCTCTGTCCAACTTGATGCCACAAATCGAGAGGAGGAAAGCTAGAGAAGTTAGAAGTCACAGCATTTTAGCAATTTAGAGTTCCCTCTTTAACAGGATGACCTTCTAGAGAACATAACAGGTATGCCATTGCAAAAGAAACCTGGAGCACTTCAGAGACGTCTGGACCTCGGAATCTAAATTTGGGGAACGAAGATCAAAGGAGGATTTGAAGGATACTTTATAAGATTACCAAGCCAAAGACATCAAATAGAGAATTCAGGAAAGCCCAGCTCTAAGCCTGGATGAGCCCCCTCCCTCCTGCTCTAGATAAGAGATCTACATAAACATGGAGTTTGTTTAAAGAAAATGAATAACAGAAACATGACAGCATCCTGAGGCACATTCAAGAGATTTAAACCAGAAAACATGATTATAAAGGACAATGAACTTAAAGTAAAATAATATTTCTAGAATTTAATTAGTTCAAAAATAATATAAGATATATATTGAGAAACTGGAGCCAACCCACTTGGGGTCAAAAAACATTTCCGTTTAATATTTCCAATAACAGTGTGGTTTTTATGACTGCTGGTTTTTTTTTTTAAATGGCAGTAAGTTTAAAATTCTGGTTGCTTCAGTATAATATGGCACAGCTACAAGAAGATTTTGATGTTTTAATTATTTTATAATGAAAATAATCTTGGAAAACATACACATAGAATACATACTATCTGGTTATACCTTTTTCTCTTTATTTAATAGTTTCTTCAAATTCATTTCTTTGTAGCTCTCCAGTTAATTACACATCATATATGTTACACTATACTATGTGATGGTTTTTGAAACATTTTAAAAAATATTAAATATTTTATTTATTCATTTTCAAGCAGAGAGATACAGAGAGAGAGAGAGAGAGAGAGAGAGAGAGAGAGAGAGAGAGAGAGAGAGAGAGAGCGCGCGCACCAGGGCCACCACCTTGTGGGTCTGGCTTATGTGGGTCCTGGGAAATTGAACCTGGGGCCTTAGGCACTGGAGGCAAGTGCCTTAACCGCTGAGCCATCTCTCCAGCCCTTGAAACATTTTTTAAAAATAGTTTTCAAGCCTTTTTGCACTTGACATGGATAAGTTAAAAATGAATTTGGGTGAACCTTTCTATATTGATATTTATTGATTTTTTTAAAAGGTTGTACTTTCATATCCCCTCTCCCACACCAACATTCTACATAGGGTCCTTCTTGGTGGGGTTATTAGTGTTCATTGTGGAGTCCTGAAGGTCTCAGTCAATCTCTGTGGGGAGGGAGGACAGTGCCTCAGCATCAAAGCAGAGATCCAGAGGCTACAGAGAATGCAGCACAGAATCATATCTCTAACACACCCACCAAGGCTCAGGGAACATTGTGGAAGAAGCGGTGGAAAGACTGGGTGAACCTTCCTAATGGTTGAAAAGACTCTTCCAAATTAGATCATGATTTAACCCGTTCCTTTGGCTGCATTCACAAAACAGTAAAAAATTGATAAATATGAAATAACATTTCTATCTTATTTTTCAAAATCTTTTGATGTATATTTTGCATGTGTAACTTGTGTACGAGATTGCAGACGTGCTGTCTTGTGCTAAGCAGAGGCCAACAGGGAACTCTGGGTGTGTTGACCCGTGTATTTGCTTAGATGAGTCTGGATCTTTGGTGGACTCAGGAGCCCCAGATGGTCCCCACGTGACTGGGGTTTCAGATGTGCATGGTAGTGGCCATGACCAGAGATCAAAGTGGGTTTTGGGAATTCTACTCAGCAGTCTCAGGTTCTCTCCAGCCTTCATACTGGCACAGGAAGGTTTTACTTGAGGAATAATTTCTCCAACTCAATTTCTTTTACTTTAGAAAAGTAAATCTTGGCTGGTCATGATGACACATGCCTGAAATCATTCAGGAAACAGAGACAATAGGATCACTGCAAGTTCAAGGTCAGCCTGATCCATGTAGGTATATGAAGACCAGCCACAGCTAAAAAGCGACACCCTATCTCAGAAAAACAGAAAAAAAAAATCTTATTGGACTCTACCTAGTTCAAGCAGATTATATATATGAATATGTATTCATATTCTAAATAGTTAAGTGAATCTGGATTCCTTTTCACAAAGCCATTCATAATTTAAGGCCTACATAAGGTGATGCACAGAAATGCACACCCAGATGGGATTAAGCGCCAGGTTCAGAAAAACCATAGGAGTAAAAAGAATAAAAGCAATAAGAAACCCTCTTCTTTACATGGAGAACATAGATGCTCTGAAAGTCTCAAGTCCTCCCTTTCTTCCCTCTTGTTCATTCGGTTTTTATTTTTGTGTATTTTGAAACTCTGTCACCTAGTCAGAGGCTCAGAAGAGGCGGTTTGATGAAGTAAGGGGCTGTGAGGGCTCATGTCAAGAAAACATTTTAAGTATTCAAAGCTGTGAGTAGCCTTTATCATAGTCTTACTAAGCCAAGTATATAGAGTAAGGTAATTCTACTTAAACTCTAAAAGGAAAGGACAGGGGTATGGAAAGGATATAGAGGGCAAAAATAAATTGAGTTTAATGATTATTGACTACTCATTAGCAGGAGGAGGGAGGTTGGCCATTGCTTAGTTTTTATTGCTTTTGTATTTTCTTTAAGTTTATAATAATGTTCATTTAGCTAAGGTTTGCATAAAGAAATATCTATATCTATATCTATATATATAGATGCTAGATATAGATGATATATATATATATATGAGAGAGAGAGACTTTTGTAAAGCAAAGAATAAAATTAGCTTCAGTTTCAAGGATATTACTGACTTACACTACACACTATCTATTGTAGGACTATCCAAAAATAAAACAGAAATATTTTACAGCTATGCTCTTATACTGATGAACACTGAAGGCATCCATTTGTGTTTTATTCCTTAAATTTCTTTAGCATTCTGCTATACTTCATCAACATCACACAATCGTATCGTTCTTTACTCTTTGATATGATTCTAGGTTTTGCAAATTACTTGTCTGTATATTTATTTTATATGCCACTTGATTAAAAGAGACTAAAAAAACCCAAGGCAATATTTTGCCATAGTATGTGAAAGAAATTATAACATTTGCACTACAAATGCAATCTCTCCCTTTGGTCAGAGAAAGGAAAAATGTTCCCACACCCCCAGAAGGAAAACGTCTCCACAAAGGACATTTTTTTTCAATAAAATTTCTGTAGAACAATCACAAGAATTAATTGGTAAAACCATAACTGATTCCTGAAACCATAGACCACCCAGCCCTTTGCCCAGCCATGAAACTATTTGTGTTTTTTGTTCTGTCTTTTGCCAGTAATTTTAGCTTAATGAGTACCAAAATGTATCTAGGGCAAAGAGAGACTGTCTCCAAAGAGACATTGAAAGACAGTGTGTATGGAGAAATTTGAAGCTTTGTGAGAGAGATTTTTTTTTATGTTTACAGCATGCTTTTCATTAGCAGAGGTTTACATTGTATAGGTTCTTTGGGTATGTGTAGTAATGCATTAAAGCTTAAAAATCTTGGAAAATTTCTCACCAATAAATTACCAAAAAAAAAAAACAGTGAGATTATGTGAGGTAAGAGAAAATCTTTCAGTGATTAATGCTTCTACTTTTTAAATGCACTCCATGTGAACTTCTTATGGAGTCAGCATAGTTCCTTTACAATAAACACTGGGAAGTAGATGTTAATATGTGTGAACAACAAATCAAAGATCTACTTATAATTCATTTATTTTCAAATTTTAATGAGAAATATTCATCCTCCTGTAACCTCCCTTAAGTATGGACACAGGTGGAAAAAAAATTGGCTGTGAAAGAGAAACCAAAGGGTTAATTAAAACCGATGCTAAAATGAATCTTCTACTTTCCTTCTCCAAAAATCTAGAATTTAATTTCCTTGTCTCTAAAATTTCTTGAGAAAATCTAAGCTGGGAGATAGGACAAGGTGTCTGATCTTTGGTTTAGAGAAGATAGAATCATAGCCTATTTAGTACAATCAAAGGTTTCCTATTACTTTCTGGTTGAGTCAGTTTTATAGGGAGGAAGGAAAGAGCCATAGCTCTGTACTTATAGTAGCTTGAAAATTCATTAATCCTTCAATGGAATAGTTCTTATTGTATCATTGAGAATATCCAGGGTTCATTCTTAGCATTCTAGTATTTCTAGTCTACTGTATCCACAAAGAAAAGCAATCTAATTTACATCAGATAACTTTAGTTATATAACATGTCCCTCAGAAAGGATCCATGAGCTGAGCATGGTGGCATGTGCTCATATTCCCAGCACTTAGGAGGCTGCAGCCGGAGGTTTGCTACATCTGAGAGTCTAATATCAATCTGAGCAACCCAGAGAGACCATGACTGAGAGAAAAAAATTCATGAAAAATAAAAACTCAAAAATTTTACCTCTTAACAACAACACAAGAAGATACTTAGAATTTTGTCCCCCAAGTCATCAGAAATCATTAGACCATGTAACCAAGGAAGTGAAGTGTCACACTTTGTATTTCAGGAGCTTCCTGACTATTTATCACATCAAAAAAAAAAAGTATTCGCTTGAAGTATTTAGTGCCTGATATTAAAATGTGAAAGAAGTGGACACTAGGAGAAGGAAAGGCAGGGAGAAATACAATATACTTCTGTAGTAAATTAGCTTCAAATGATTGTGTGTGTGTGTGTGTGTGTGTGTTAGTGTTTGCATATACAAGAATTCAACAGTGGTATTGGTCCTTTGGAATTGTTTATTAAGTAAAATATTTAGGAAAGTCAATTTACTTCATTACTTTTCCATGAGGCAGTTATTTCACTCATTGTGATTGATAGCCTCCCCCTTTCATTTGGAAATATTTGTTCTCTTTCTTCGGTCTTTTCACATTCTCTTTCTCTTTAGGTTCTCTTTCTTCACCTTCATCTATGCTCCTGCACTTATACAAAACAAAACAAAAGTCTGGAGGCAAAAAGTCTCTATCGCTCCTCTAAGGCTCATGGGACAACATGGAGGAAGGTGGGAACAAGGTAGGAGCCAGAGGGTGGGGAGGAGTGCTGTGGAGCATTTTTCCAGGCATGATGTGGTCATTGCTTTCATCGCCTCTCAATGACTCTTATAACCAGCGAAAGATTCATACAATATCAGGCCAATGAATGTTCTAGGTGAATGATGGAGAAGGGCATCCTTGAGGAGTCATTGATACTTGGTGGTGGTTGTGGGAGAGGGGAGATGTTTTCTGCAGTGGTAGAGCCACTGGTCAATAGTAGTAAATGATCTTCCATCTCTGCTCCTGCAGGCAACTCGATTGAAACTGTAGGTCATACCCACAAACAAGAAAAAGAAAGATTTCAAAGTAAAAGTGAGACCCTTTGAGGAGAGGAGGTTCCGAGGAATGGCTGCTGGGAAGCATGTAAAAGAAGATGATGTGAGGAGATTATGATCAAAGTTTATGATATACATGTATAAAATTTTCAACAACAATAAATTTAAACCAGGCTTGGTGGCACACACTTTTAATCCCAGCACTAGGGAGGCAGAAGTAGGAGGACTGCCATGAGTTCAAGGCCACCCTGAGACTACATAGTAAATTCCATGGTAAGGTCAGCCTGGCCTAGAAAGAGAGCCTACCTCAAAAAAATTATAAAAGTAAATAAAAAAATTTAACAAATGGATCTATGTATTGACTATTTTGCTATTTTAATTCATATATGCTATCATAAGAATAAAAATAACACATTCCCTTTGTTTTCAATTAATAAGATGAATTGCAATATGTTTTATAAATAAAAGCAATATAAGATAATACATAATTTAAGCTGCTTATATTTCTTCTTAAAGGAGAATTAAAATTAATTGGAATTATTGTTCGCTTTATTAATAATTATGTAGTTTAAGATTGTTAGCCTCTGGTATCTTATTGGCAAATTCACTTTGTCCAGAAATATGTAACAGTATGTTTATTCATACATTTATTCACATTTTTTGATTTACTTAATACATATTTATTGTTCATCTAACCTGCAACGGGTACTATCCTGGATAAGTTAATAATAATTCTTGGTCTCAAGAATTTTAAAATATATTGGGGAGAAACACACAATTAGACAAATGATTACAATACAATTCATTAAGCACCAAGGAATGAAAATACAGTTAAAATTCACCCAACCAGTTTGATAGAGCCATCTCCAATTGACCCACCTGAACCAAAGTTTAACTCCTAAAAGCTTTAAAGAATAACATAAGTCCTTATTATAGTAGTTATTGAAGAGACAGATGAAGGACATGTAAGAAACTTCATACAGAGAGCTTCCTAAAAGTTCTGAAGTTCTGTTGGTTTCTTTCCTCCAAATTTTCACCTTTGTGGGTGATGTGCTAAATATTTTTCCTCTACCTTTAAAAAAAATCTTATTAAATGGCCAGGTGTGAGTTGCACGCCTTTAATCCCAGCACTCAGGAGGCAGAGGTAGGAGGATCCTAGTGAGTTCAAGGCCACCCTGAAACTATGTAGTGAATTCCAGGTCAGCCTAGGCTAGAGTGAGACCCTACCTCAAAAAACCCAAACAGAAATTATGATTAAAATTGCAAGTAGAGAGAGATAGAGGAAGAAGAGGGAGAAGGAGGGAGAGAGGGAGGGAGGAAGGGATGGAAAGAGAGAGAAAGAGAGAAAAAAACAGAGAAAGTTGGCACCAGGGCTTCTTTCCACTGCAAATGAACTCCAGACACATGCACCACTTTGTGCATCTGGCTTTAGGTGGGATTCGAACCCAGGACTTTCAGACTTCACAAGCAAGTGCCTTTTAGCACTGAGCCATATCTCTCCAACCCCGCTTCCCCCTTTTTTTTTTTTACCCAGGTTCTTTTTTCTGTGTGTATTGTCAGCTCCCTCTATACTAAGTTCTTCCAATTTCTGCTCTTTAGTCACTCTGCTCACGTCTCCCAGCTGTCACATAACCGTCCCTAGGAAATATAATCAATCATTTAGTTAGCTCCCCTCTGGACTCTTACTCGGTTACTGAAATACTGCACTGCCATGACAGGTGACATATAAGGTGCCATTGGCAATTAACACTTACCTGGATTCTGAACGAGGCTGAAGGAAGCCACTGTTGAGAACCAGAGAAGTCTGGTGTAAAGGGAAGTATTAAAATGCTTCCTAGGCAGAGGAAGCATCTTTGAGGGATGAAGAGAAAGAGATTGCTTCTCTCCAGGGCCTGAAAGGTAAGTAGATACTCAGTCACTGAGTGTGCACGTACTGGACAATATGAAGCAGTTATGGTTTGAATGGCCTCCTCAAATTCACATGTTGAAACTCAGTTACCAATGTGATCACATTAATAGGTGGGCACTTAAGATGATTAAAGCTGGAGGGCATATAACCCGATGGGGGCATTGGAGCCCTTATGAAGGGGTTCCTGGAGGCTTTGGCCCCTCCTATCCCTATAGACACATGCTCACGAGCTACTGAGATCTCCATCCTCCTGGGATCCCCATCTTGGATTTCTCAGCCACACAGAACTTTTTGGAATAGGTTTTGCTTATCCATTGCTCAGCACTGTGAACAAGCTAGGATAGCACTGATCATAATTGCATATTTATGTCTATTTGTTACTTTATTGATATTTCTATGATATCTAAGTGAAACTGACAATTCAACAGGAGCTGTTGATGGTTTTTTCCCTATTATATTCCTACTACTTTATTGGTTACTGAAACCTAGAATACCTCCATGAACATCACCTACCAAATGATGAGGTAATAGTGGACCTCTTCTTTATATGCAGCTTTCAATGAAGGATAGGTGGATGCTGGGAAAATAAATGGACAAAACAAGTGACTTTTGAGAAATGGGATACTGAAAATAAAGGGGTAAAAAGAACTAGAGGAAAAAAAGTTTTGATTTAAGGACATATGTAAAAATGTAAAAAAAAGCACCCAACAATTCAAATGTGACGTGGTTGTGAATAATGTTGATAAAATCCAAGATCATTACATGGAAATAGACAGATTATTAAATAAAGCGCAGGACTTTAGAGATCATGATATCCATGAACAAAGAGGATCGGGTATATTTAGCTGATACTAGGAGCTAGAATGATAGAGACAGAAGTCATGTGCCAAAGACGTACTCATGAACATGACAATCTATTTGTAGGCTATATTGTTTTATCAACTATATACATATAGGATCTAATAACCACAGAACTAAAGAAAAAGTACCCTTAATTTTTAGTTAAGTTATTAACCCTGAGCTATTTTTGTAAATAAGATCCACCAGTAGAGGGAACTATAGGAGAAGTAATTTTGTCAGGAAAGAATCACACGTTGTATTTCTCATGGAGATAACTGAGCAGTGGTTGAAATTGTTGGAGGGTTTGTCAAGCCTTGGCCATGAAGACAAGATAAGCCAGTGTGGAGTGAGGACAGAGCAGGACTGGCCAGATGACTGGAGATGTTGAAAGAATAGGAGCAGGGGAAGCTGGTGGAGTTTGACACTGAGCAAAACTCATCATGTTGCAGGAGTCAGCTGAGTGATGAGGGTGAAAGGGAGGCAGCTGCTCTGGTTCTCTCTGAATGCATCCAGACCTGGGTATCCTCGTCTCCAAAGAAATTACGAGGGTTAATTCTATTTTAAAGTATTTTATTTATGTATATATTTGAGAGAGAGAGGGAGAGAGAGAGAAGAAGAGAGGCAGAGAGAGAGAGAAAGAATGGGCATGCCAGAGCCACCAGCCACTGCCAAGGAACTTCAGACACAGGTACCACCTTCTGCGTGTGGCTTTATGTGGCCACTGGGGAATCAAGCTCATATCGTTAGGCTTTGCAGGCAAGCGCCTTAAGCGCTGAGCCATCTCTCCTGCCCAAGTGTTAATCTTAAGGTGACTGTGTTATATACAGTTGCACTGGGTGAACACTAAGACATTATACCCAAACACAAGAGCTTGGTTATTACAGGTTATTACAAGTATGATGAGCCTGTGGCAGAGAGCTCAGCTTCCAAGGAGAAGTGTTATATGCAAATAAATATGCAAAGAAGATCAGAAATGATGAGTGGGCTCACCAGGATCTATCGATCGTTTCCTGTAGTCAGAGTATTTGAAGAATTAGGTTTTCAAGATGAAATGCTCAAAATTTAGTTTTAAAAAGTTTCAAATTTTAGATGTAAACAAATACAATTTTCTAGATTTTACAAGTTGACTTACAGCTGAGGGTCATTATACAATTTACATCCATTCTTTCTATAGAGAATGAGATTGTCCGTGTCTGCACTTGTATATATGCTCACATCAAAAAGATTAGATAGATAGATAGATAGATAGATAGATAGATAGATAGATAGAGTGTGTGTGTGAGTGGTGATTTATTATGAGAATGGGGTCATATACATATGTAGGCTTAAAGTCCCATGTGCGCTCTCTACAAACTGAAGGAACATGAAAACTGGTGATAGAACCAAGCTTATGTACAAAGGTTTCAGAACCAAGGTAGCTGACCATATAAACTGTGCTCTAAGCTCAAAGGCCAAAGAAGGTTCAGTCTACAGGTACCAACCCCAGAGCCCAAAGAGTGGACAACCCAGGCGTTTCATGTTGAAGGCAAGACGATGAGTATCTCAGCTAAGCAGAAAGAGCCTTGTCTTTCTCCTGTCTTTTGATTCCATAGAGAATAGAATGGCACCCAGCCACATTGGGTGAGGGCAGGTCTTTTATAATCCTCCTCCTCCAATGCCAGTCTCTCTTGGAAGTACTATCATAGGAAAACTCACAAACAACATTTCCTCAGCTACCTGGATACCCCCAACCCTGCCAAGTTCACACCTAAAATGACCCATCAGAGGAGGACTGTGGCATTCTCTCTCTCTCTCTCACTTGCCCTTATAAGCTAATGTGGTTATTGAGGCACAAAGATCCCCAAACAGTTACCTAAAGAGAAAGGTACCCTGCTTCCTGAAAGCATGCAGACGCTTGCCCTCCTGTATTCATTGAAAAGATTATATAGAAGCGCTGTAGCTTTTTTTTTTCTCTATGATTCCACACGCCTGCATGGGACCATGATGAAGGATGGGAGGAATTGTTTTTATTCTAAATCACTGCCAGACACAAACATCTGCTAACAGTTCTTTCCACAAGTAAGCCTCTCAGTAAAGGATGAGTTATGGTTATTTTTGTTAAGAGCTACCTTTGTTGTGCTCTGTCAGTTGCTCCAATACAAAAGCTTGAAACTCTGCCAACCAAATTAGCTAGCTCACTGGCAGGTATGAGAGTGTAAATGAACCAGAGAAGGGTCATCTCCTCAGAAGGCATGTGGAGTGTTTTTATTTAGCTCCACCATCCAAGTGGCACAGAAGTGTCTCAAGAACTAAACGTGATCTCATATTTTTATCATAGAGACATTCAACTCTGTTTTGTAAAAAAAAAAACTATATAATATTTTGTAGTTTTGTATTCTATTATTATTAGTCTCATAGCAACATACAATTGCTGATTTTCCTTGAGGTTTGTAATGAAAGCACTTGGTAATGTTTACTACATACCAAGCATGTTTCCGAAAGCCTTAGCTGTTTGCATTCACTTAGAATTCACTACAGTTCTGAGAGAGGTACCTTCCAATCCCCTATCTTATAGATAAGAGACATAAAGTCCAAAAGGTTACATAACTTTGGCAAATTGAGTCTTCATTCTGTGTGTTTAATCACAGTGCTGAAGTCCCTTTATAGGTGAGCTGTCATTGTCTGGACCGTAGGTCACATCTGATTTCTTGGTGACTTTCAGTAACTTCTTGCCTTCCCCTTAAAACTTCCTTGATGCCTCTGTGGTCCAGAGACCAGAGCCTTGATAACCCATTAGTGGGAAAAATCCTTTTACATTTTTCTTATATTAATGTTTTACCATATTACCCTTTACATATTTAATTGTGATCCAGTGCCTTGATTGTGCTATAAGACCTAGGTAGTAATGATAACATGAGGAGACGAAGACTAAGCTAACCTCCCCGAGTTGTAATGGAGACACAGCTAGATGGGGGTCTCATTATATCACTTTTAAATGAGGATTCAACAAAGAGACAATATTTGTTTATTCCTATTCTCGTCCTTTTTTCATCACAATTGCTCCTAGACACTTTCTGTCAAATTAAACTGATTTTTAAATGGATCTCTCTCTTTAATGAGCCATTAGCAATCATTAACACCTGCCCTTAACTGGGTCACTGCACCTAGCCACCTTCTTGGAGACCTTTGATAATTGTTTTGATATTTGTTTTCATTGAACCTGCTACCCTGTATATGGCAGGAAGTGACAGAATAAAATGATTTTCTTTGAGTTTCAAAGCTAAGATCAGACCTGTAAGAGGGGTCTTCCAGCTAAAGTCAACATTGCCATTAAATTTACATTTACAACTATTGATACATTAACAGTTCATTCAAGAGCACAATGTCACACTTTCCCCTTTAGGACACATTTTCAGCCCATACAAGGTAAATAGCTTGCTTTTTTAAAATGTTTATTTATTATTTATTTAGTTGCAAGGAGAGACCGACAGACCAACAGGCAGGCAGGCAGGCAGGCAGGCAGGCAGACAGACAGACAGACAGACAGACAGACAGACAGACAGACAGACAGACAGAGAATGGACACGTCAAGGCCTCCAGCCACTGCAAACTCCAGATGCATGGGCTAGCTTGTGTATTTGGCTTTAGGAGGAGACTCCAGCCCTTTTGCTTTGCAGGCAAGTGCCTTAACCAGTGAGTCATCTCTCCAGCCCCAGATTGCTTTAATTCATTGCCTTCCCTCTGTTGGATAAGTCTTCTACTCTTACACTTAGGTGACTGAAATAACCATCCCCATTGACTTTTAGGAATCGTACTTTGCTTCTATTCACTTTAATAAAGTAAACATAGCTAGTGAAAGAATATTGGTTGTAAGAGTAAGCAAAACCTACTATTACATGGAAAGAATTTCCAATTAGTAGAGTTATAGTACAATATTGGCATATTGGGATAAAGTATCTTACAATGTTTTTGTACTAACTGAAATAACATAAATGAAGTTTTGTTGGCAAGTTTGTCATTGAACTATTTTTATGTATACCATGAGTCAAGGTGAGAATCTCGTGGTATATTAAGGGCTTTATGTCTATCAGAGAGAATTAGCTCACTATCAATGTATACTGACCCAAGAGAATGTCATGGTCACTTTGTGCGTCTTCCAAGGCCATAACCTAAGCTATCACATATCCAAATGTATCAAAATGGAATGACGAGTTAGTAGTATTTTATTTTCACTACAAACATGTGGGTTCTTTGTCCGATCCTGTCTTTTCTGTTTCTTATTAAGTGATAATTAAACTGTACTCATATGGGAGTTGTTTGTCTAGGCAGGAAGTCAAGTAGTGACCAAGACTGCTAGAGACCCTCAAAAAATGCATGTCATATTATAATGGGGAGTGAAAACATTAGATTATCAGTCTGAACTACACAAAAGTGCTGTTTTACAATCCCTATTAATCTTAAAATCTTGAAAATACCATTTTCCATCATTCACCTTGCTCAGAGACAAAAGGGATTAACCAGAGGTACAAAGAAGACAAGGCTGGATGAGTAGCTAGTGGAATGAGAGACAAAGGAGGGAGACTTTTAACAGACACATTTTTAGATGAACGCCCATAGCAGCTCAGCTATTTTATGCTTTTATTGATGCTGTTTTGCAATCTATGCCACAAGACTCAGTGTTTTGAAATCTGCTTGGCAAGTCAGTTCCATGAACCCAGTAAGCATTGAGGCAGGGAGCATTATGGGTATGAGCTGATGGGGAAAGCCAGCATTGGCCACTGGCAGAGTTCCTTATTGACATGTTCTCTGCAAATGTTAATGGCCTACTGAGACTCCCAAGACATGACATCATGCAGGTCGAGGATGGTGACCATGGGCTGTTGGCAAAGCTCACTAACTAGCTCTCTGAGAACCCTCGCAGAATGTCTAAGGCTGATTGCAAGAATAAAGCAGCTGGCATAGGATGGGCCTGGGAAAGAAGTGCATATTCAGTTCTCAAGAGCAGAGCCCAGCAACCTTGGAAGGGGTAGAGATTTTCCCTTGAAATAGTAAAATAGTGACCATTTGGAACCCTGGCTGAGAGCGTCTTGCTCACATAGGCTGCATCCAGAAATCACCCTGTATGTCCGATCAAGTTATAGCCTTTGCAACTTCTATCTGGAGTACTTGTGGAAAGATCCACCCTTAAAATCATTTTTATTTGAGTTGGAAAATAATTTCTTTACCTTTCTCTGTCATCGAGCCTTTATAACCATTCCCACAAAGAAACCTTTATTGGGTTACCTTGCATCTTTAAAGAAATCATTTAACTTTTGTACTTAGCACAAATGTAAGACAGGTTCCAGGTTTCTGTAACTGTTTTGACACCCAATGTTTGCTGGTTGCTTTATTCTGGAAAGTAATTCTGAATTCTCAAGAACATGTACAGCTTTTTCCTCAGTCTGATAATTAAACAGTAAGGTGCCTTGGAATGTCTTGCTAGTTTCTTATTATTCAAAAATCCAAGTGCAAATATATCGATAAAAATTAAAACCCCTAGACATTTATTTTCCAGGCTGCCAATTACAACCACATTGAACTGAACATGAAGGGCTTTGAGAATTCCACTTATCAGTGGCCAGCTGAACCTTAATTAATGCATTGAGATCATTTCAGAGGCCATTGCAGTAGCCATGGTACTTTTATCTGGCTTCTAATCAGACTTGTTGTTTATCCAAATCTCACTGAGTAAACAACATTTACATGAAAGGATTTTTTTTTTGTCCCATGGAGAAAACTGTTTTATTCTTCAGTTGTCTTTACTGGTGACTAATTTTTGGAAAGAGAATTTCCCCAGCATATCAGGCTTCTTCATCCCTGCACCCCTTCAAGACGTTTTCTCATTTGTTTGGACGTGGTCAATTTCTTTTGGTGTCATTGATGCTCACGTGTGTGTAGCTACAAGAGATCACACACTGGCATGAAATCCTCTCTTAACCCAGGCCTTTGTTTTAAATCTTTGCACAGACTTCCAGACAGTTTAATCAGAATCATGTAATATTCTTTTGTGTCCCATCCGCACCATCTGTAAATATTTAAATATCCTTCTTGGTTCCTTTTAAAAGCACATGCCCATTGTCACAATGCACAACATTTATGGCCTGAGACTTCCAAGCTTGTTTCCATAACTTCCCAATGCCACTGCTCATTTTGCATCCTGTGTGACTGACTCACGTGACTGGCATCCCTCTCTGCCAGGTCTACCTCTGCTTCCACTTGCATCCTTTGAAGTTGCATTTGCTGCTTGCAGATGGGCTGAATTCTACTGTTGCTTCACTTTTCACCTCAAGGAACATGCTGCCTATTAGCCTTGTATCCCTAGGGGGTGACTCATTGGAGAATGAGAGCGAACTATTCCTGAGCTGCTTGGACTATGTCCGTGGCCCTCCTTCTAGGCGTGGATGTCTGTCAATGCTCCCAAGAAAGAAGAAAGCATGTAGCTGTTCCTATTTTCCCATTTCCCTTCCCATACTGGCTATGGTTTTTATTTTACTTTTGTTCTTTACTGTTTTCTCACTTTTTGTCTTCCTGGGCACTATTTGTTTGTACTACTTTTTATCCATGACCCTATTTGACCCTACTTATTTTATGTTTACATTACACAAGTCTATTCCACTGAGCACACTTTGACAACACACTTTCTCTTTTCTCTTATTTTTATGTAAATTACTAGCTGAAAAATCTATATAGAAAATCATGAGCCTCACATTTGTTAGAAAATTTTTAAAAATCCATTGTTTATCCATGCCTGTTTTTTTTTTTTTCTTAATTCCATGGACAGTCTCTGAAGGCAGACCCAATCCCAACAGTTTTAATGACCTAATTTTTGCAATCTACCACCCATTTGCACTTCACCTCCACCTACTATCTCCACATTGGAAATGAGGCTGACCTGGAATCACTATGTGGTCTCAGAGTAGAGTGGCCTTGAACTCATGGGGCAATCCTCCTACCTCTGCCTCTCAAGTCACCACACCTAACTGCTTCTATTGATACATTCTTGATGCCCTTCTTGAAGCCAGGCGTGATGAAGCAGATCTGTGAGCCAAGCCTGTGGGAGATGAAGGCAGGAATTGTGGGAGCTCGGGCTCTTCTTCAGCTATAGCTTCCATTGACACGTCTACATAAGATCCCATTTCAAAACATATAATGACCCGTCTTCTGTGAATTGTTGCTTTTGAAAAATGTAATTGCTTTAGCTTATCCACTAAGGAAATTAATTGAAAGGAGGAAGTATGTATTTTGTTTCAGGGTTTACCAGCTTCATAGTTTCTGGATGGTGGTGGTAAGTACAATGAGGAGCAAGCTTGTCCCCTAATGGGAGCCACGAGCTAAGAGAGAAAGGGGAAGAGAGACAGAGAAGGGCTCAGATTCTTCCATGAGCCATGCTCCCAGTGAACTCTTTCCTCCCAGTAATCCCAGTCACCAACTCCCAAAGCAGTGACGTCACCTGGAGACTGAGCCTTGACATGAGAGCTCGCGGGAGACATTTCACAGTCAAACCATCACAGGAGTGCAGTAAGGCCCTGTTGCAGTCAGCTTTCTAGTTGCTGCGCAGAAAGAACCCAAACAAAAGCATCTTGTGGAGGAATGGGTTTATTTGGCTTATGGACTCAAGGGGAGACTCCATCCTGGCAGGAAAAATGATGGCATGAGCAGATGGTGGACATCACCTCCGCCACAGCACTGCAAACAGTGGCAGGAAGGTGTGCCAAACACTGGCAAGGGGAAGCTGGCTTATAACCCCCATAAGCCCACACCCAACAACACAGCTCTAATGAGGTTCTAATTCCTGAATTGCCATCAGTTGAGGATCGATCTATCAGAACACATTCATTTGATTGTGGGGGACACCTGGATCAAACCATGACAGGCCACAATCAGTTCCAGCTTCCATAGTCCTTGAGGAAACTTTGTTGCCTTTGAGGGAAACTTCAGAAGTAACTTTCTTTGTTCTTAAAGACCAATCTCACCTCAACTCAGTCAGCCTCACAGTTTCATCCACAACATTATCTTTCCATAGTCATTCATTCCTCTAATCACGAAATGGAATTATACATTTGAAAGAATATTGAGTCAAAATACCTCTGAATTATTACACATAGAGTATTATTAGTTGGTGTTAGAAGAACTGTGTTTGAAATTGCTAATGGAACACATAAAAAAAGACGCCTAGAAGCCAGGTGTCGGAGCCCGTGATCTGACTGAGTGAATGGTTTAGTTTTTTTCGGTTTTGTCTTGCAGCAAAGGGAAAAATGCCTACTCCTTGCAAAAGAAATATCCCTGAAAGGCATAAACCATATTAATATGCTGAGGCTTACAGAGTTCTTTAGGTTCGAGGTATTTGCTGGGTAGAGGAATAAAACCTATTATTTTAATTGTTCTATTTAGTTTAATAGCATAATCAAAAGTCATTTTGTTCCCCACCTCATCCCAAGAATGCAGTATTTACTCCTATATATTGGCACGTTAGTGGCTTTTGAGCATTTACTATATTAAAAAAAACCGTTATAGTCAGATGTGTGTTTTGACTCTTGGGTAAAAGGAGTCAAGAGCAATCTAATTTGATTATTAGCATCATGCTTTAGGTGATTGGATGCCGCTGGATCAGACGAGAGGAATTAAGTTGATTTGACAGCCCTCCAATTTTGCTTTTACCATTATTGATTCATTGAATGCAAGCTTTTCTGTTGAAGCCATACTCCTGAAAACAGCAATGATGGGCACATGTAGCCTAATCACATTTCATTGTCCGTTTTGTGTGTGTAATAATAAATTTCACTACCGAGATCAATTCTGGCTCAATTTCCTCTAATAGAATGCAGCCTAAAGAAGACAGTGAAATTAAAAGCCATTTCTTTCACAGAATGTATTAAAAGGGGAAAATGAACTAGAGGCATTTTACTTTATCGTTCTGGTTTAGGTTTTATTTGACGTATACTACCAAAATAATCAATGCTTAGAGGAGTGTGGTAGAAACTAGGAGAAAAGGAAGATGTAGTTCAGAGAATGTATTTAGAAACAAAAAGAATGTTCCAGTCTATCAAAGTCAAAGTCTTCATTTTTAGAGTTATAGGATTCAGACAACTTTTTTTCTGGGCCAAATTTATATACTTTATATACTTTGTCTTACAGGGTATCCTTCCCTTAAAATTGCTTTAGCAAATGAATTATTTTTTCCCAAACTCATAGCCATGGATCATAATGTTTTTATATTTGTTTCTTGGAGTTAGCTTTCCAATGTTGATATTCTTCATTCTTTCATCCATTGAAATAAACAAGAATGTTAATCATTTGCCAAAATAGATAGTAATTTTTATAGAGTCTTAATAATGTACATATTCCAAGATGCCAAGGATATGTGTAGGATTTAGAGTTGGAGATCAACTGAACCAAGACTCATGTTTGCAATTAAAATATTTCTAACCTGTGTATCAAGAGAATTGTGAAGTATCAAAGAGTTAATGCTGCCAAATGAGTTTCATTTAATGCACATAATTTTAGTGCCATGGAAACATAGGGAAAAATTAACTGGAGGTCACATACAAGGACAAACATTCATTTAGACACAATATTTATTTGGTTTAGAGATATGTGAGTGTGGGTGCATAGAGAAAGAGAGAGAGAGAGACAGGGGCAGAGAAACTGAAGCATAGGATCAGAAATAATTAAGATTGATCTTTGAAATTTTGAATTGAGATAAGGCATATCTCTATGGTGTATTAAGTTTTGTTAGGAACACAATACATGCTACATAAAAGAAACCATAAAGAGATTACCTAAAGACATGCTGGAAAGTGAAGAATAAAGAGAAGAATTAAAGGAAGAAAAAAATGTAAGAGAGAACATTGTAGCCTCTAAGAAATTCTAGAGCAAAGAAATCGATATGAAAACACACATACTTCGGTTCTAATACTTTCACATTTTAATTTAGAAATAAAAATATATAAAAATGAAAATGGGTTAATTAATTAATATATAGAATCTTTAATATATTTGCATATTGTAATGTTTAGATCATGACCAACGTATTTATCTGCTGAAATATTTATTGTTTCTTCATGGTGAAACTATTTAAAATACTGGGCAGGAGAGATGACTCAGCCTTTAAGGCATTTGCCTGAAAAGCCTAATGAACTGGGTTTGATTCCCCAGTACCCAAAACTGGCACACCCCTCTGGAGTTCATTCGCAGCAGCTAGAGACCCTGGTATGCCCATTTTCTCTCTCTCCTTGCAAATAAATAAAAATAAAAATAAAATTCTTTCTTCCAGCTCATCATATGTTATTGTAATCTATTATCACACTATTGTGTGATATGTAGCCTTATTTCTGTCTAGTAGTAATTTAATAAATATCCATTGACCACCCTTTCCTATTTTTTCATTCTCTCTCTCTCTCTCTCTCTCTCTCTCTCTCTCTCTCTCTGCTTACAAATAAGTAGATAAAAATAAAAAGAACTGCTGGGCATGGTGGTGCACTCCTTTAATCCCAGCACTTGGGAGGCAGAGGTAGGAGGATTGCCATGAGTTCAAGGCCAGCCTGAGACTACATAGTGAATTCCAGGTCAGCCTGGGCTAGAGCGAGACCCTACCTCAAAAAACTAAAAAATAATAATAATAATTAAAAAAATAAAAAATAAAATAAAATAAACAGAACTCATTAGGAATGAATTGGAATTCCTTTTACTTCTCATTTTATGTTATGATATGCATGCAAAAAAACTCAATTCTGTGTCTTTGTAGTTTGTGAAAAATTTCTAAAAATTTATCCATTGTGCTTTCAGTGTAAAGAAATGCCTCTGATAATTCAGTAGTGGTAAATTCATAGCACCACTTCCTGTGACATCATCATTGCATCACAACTCTCCTGTATATCACCAGGGTTGTCTTCATTAAGTTCCTCTGGCTGTGCACTCTGTCACTAAGAGTTTGGCCATGTCACACAGTGAATATTTCTTAAATTCTATCTCCAGTCTTGTGAACTTTCTTTTTTTTTTTTAAAGTACACTTAGACTTTTACTGACCTATATTCTCTACCAATTGTGAGCTTTTATAAAGTAGCACAGAGATTTATCCAGGGAGGTGTGTTACGACCAATCACAGATGGGCTTTGGTGTTGTTTTCTCCTCTGCGGAGAGAAAACAGAGAAGCAGCCAGAGCCGAGTGAGCTATCCGCTGTCTGTTGTCTCAGGGCTGGGGTCCACAGAGCTGGGGGGATGGTGCAGGTGGTCCTGCGGGACACAGAGGGGAGAAGATGTATTGTATATCCACTTGGTTCATTATTCAATTGGGGGACTTACATTTTATAGGAAAAGGGGGTCAGGAGGATGGGGAATGGGGAAGAGAAGAGGAGATTGGTTGATGGGGGTGGGGATTTGGCAGCCTGCACTGGGATAGGTGGGTGGGATAGGTGGGTGGGGACAACCTGAGAACACCTCATTTGGGGGCCATGAGTGGGAGAAATACGTGATGCTAGCCATGGTCCCTGGGGATGGGTACAAGGAAGTTTTGCTGATACCCAATGCCAGTCATGCTGAGATGGGAATGCTGGTTCCTGTGGCTAGACCATGGGGGTTGGGAGTCAGGGTTGATGGAGCCGGGAAATGCCTACAGAATTATCAGGGTTTCACCTCACTCATACATCCTTAACCCTTTGTTCTCCGTGCCCTCAGTAGCAGCACCAACAGGCAGTGCCCAACACTTTGGAGGAACCTACAGGACTGCCACTGACCATGCTACCCATCTGTACTGACTTTGGGATGAGCACCAAGCCACGGTTGAGTTTTGTGCTTTATACATTTATTTGTAGTGAATAAACATACTTTAGTAATGAAGGTAGAGGAAATAGAGACATCTTAATTTAGCTATGTATATTAGTCAGTATACTCCAGAGAAACCAAGGCAGTAGGATAAATATGTCTGTTCATTTACTATAGGGTTTGGTTCATCAGATTATGTGTGACAATAAATCCCAGGATCTGCAAGCTGGAAGCCTAGGCAGCCAGCAGTGTGATGCAGTCTGACACCAAGGGTCTGAGAATCAGGTTTTCCTGCCTCAGAGCAGGAGAAGGTGGATATTTCAACTTAAAGACACAAAGAGGGAGAATTTGCCCTTCCCCTGATTTCTTATTATTTGAGCTCTAGGTGAATTGCATGGTTGCTTCCACGTATTGGTGAAAGTGAGTCTTCATCGCTTATCTATTGATTCAAATGCCAATCAATTCTAGATGCATCTTCACAGACAGAGAAAGATGTTGTTCCTCTTGTTTGGGCATTGTATGGCGCAGATAAGATGAACAACCATACCGCTGTAATTTAAATTTGTGTGTTTTGGAGTGATACAAAAAAGAACTGTCCTTATATACACTGCCACCTAGAAATTTAAAGAACAGGGTACTAGTAAAACATACCACCTGATTTTTAAGTTTGAGGCATAAAATAACTTTTTCATATAGCGTGATGAACTGTTGTGTGAAGTTTAAGGATCAAAACATACTTCAGTCAACAGTAAATATGTAGGTTGGCTCATTAGTAAAAGACTTCTTTCAGTCCTGAAACCGTGAGCTTTAAAGGACCCCTGCAATCAGTTATGCTTTCACATACCCAAGTCCCTAGACAGAGGCAAAGAAAGGCTGGTACAGTGACACATGGAACTTCCTCTTGTTGATATTGTTCCAACAGACTATCTCTGTTTGAGAAGCATGATAAGATTAGTCAGGTATAAAAATTCTCTTTGTGGCCATTTGCTCCTAGTCCAAAACTAATTTATGTCTAAAAAATATAATCTTCCATTTGATTTCTAACATTTACATGTATTAATGATAGTTACTCAAAAATAAATAATCTTTTCAGGAATAAAAAGAAACAATCTTATTGGATGAAATTAATTATTGAAATATTTTAAAAATAGTTTTATTTATTTGCAAGCAGAGAGACACATAGAGAATGGACTCCAGATGCATGTGCCACTTTGTACATCTGGCTTTACATGGACACTGGGGAAATTGAACTCGGGTTGTTGGGTTTTGTAGGTGAGTACCCTAACCACTGAGAAATCTCTCCAGCCCCATTGCACTATTTGAAAAATATTTTTCATATTCCCTACAGAGGCTGTGAGATTTTTCATAATGCTTAGTATAGAAAACCCTGAAAAAAATCACTGATCTATTTATAGTGTTTTGTAAATAAATTATTTTTTGGGGGGTGTTTTGTTTTGTTTTTTCCAGGTAGTGTCTCACTCCAGCCCAGGTTGATCTGGCATTCCCTATGTAATCCCAAAGTGGCCTCTGTCTCATGGCAATCCTTCTATGTCTGCCTCCCAAGTGCTGGCATTAAAGGTGTGCCCCACTAAACCAAGTTAAATATATAATTTTATATTAACATCAACAAAGCAAGGAAGAAAATAAGCCTGAGACAAAGCCCTGTAAACATGTCTAATGGGGTTCCACTCTCATTCTATCCTTTTGAGATGTGGGTCTCACTCTGTTATCTTGTCCAGAACCCAGAATCCTGGGTTCATGAGATCCTCGTGCCTTAGCCTCCCAAGTAGATTGGTCTATAGACACAAGATATCGCAACTTGCTAAATCTCTTCCTTACCAGGTTCTCAAATAGTGGCAGTTTATTATAACATAATATTTTATTTATTCATTATTTAAGACACACAGAGAGAAGGGGGGACCCTGTCACTACGAATGAACTCCAGATGCATGCCCCACTTTGTGAATCTGGCTTTAGGTGGATCCTGGAAAATCAAACCCAGGCCATTAGGCTTTGCAAGCAAATGACTTTAACTGCTGAGTCATACATAGCTCCAGCCCCAGGAACATAATACTTTTAAAAGGAAGTGTCATATGTCACCTTTCCCTTCCTTGCTCTCTATATTTGGGACCTAGGCACTTGGGTTCTAGTCCATGTACCCTAGTGATTTTTCTTTTTAATATTTATTTGTTAAGAGAAAGAGAGAGGCCGAGAAAGAGGCATACAGAAAGAGAGAGAAAGAGAGAATTGGCACACCAGGACCTCCCGCCATTGCAACGGAACTCCAGACACATGTGCCACCTTGTGCATCTGGCTTTACCTGGGTACCAGAGAATTTAACCAGGGCTGCCAGGCTTTGGCAAGAAAGTGCCTTTAACCACTCAGCCATCTATCCAGCCCCCCCCACCCTGTGTGTTTTTTCTTAAAGTTAGAATTATGGAGGAAATAGGGTAAAGTCTTGTTGACTTTCTGTGTGTCCGCTTTTGTTGGACTTAGAAAGTTTTTCTTGAGGCAATGTGCCTAAAATGAAAGTCACATTTAATCAGGCATTTCTAGAAGTTTGTAGATCAGCAGACTGTGTTTTAGGTTGGCATAAAGTATTACTACAGGGAATGTCTTGGGATGGTTTCCTGTTTTTGGTCATTTAATGAATCCTTTCACCCTGAGTCCTTTGGAATTTTTCTGTATACATTTAGATAGCAATATTTTAGGTTGTGCACAGTATAGTCTCTATGGAAACTGCTCAACTCTGTCCTTACAGACCAAAACAGTGACAAGAAATATGCAAATAAAATGAAAAACTTTAGCTATAAAAATAGATGGTAGACTGGATTTATTCCATCAGTGTCCTTTCCAATACTTACTTTAACACATCATCTCTGGGTTTGTTCCAAATTTTGGTCTGTAATAAATCTTTGATTCTCCATATTAGAAAAGGAGGAGAGTGATGATATAATAGTGATATAAGAGGCTAAAGAACTTTTCATGAAACCCAGTAGGTTAATGATTACATTTATTACTAAAAAGATTCCAAGCAGATCAAAGCAGTCCTTCGAATGAGTCACGTGCTCTGGGATACACATGCCTAAAAGTCACTTGACTCAGTGACAGGGAATAGAAATTCAAGAAAGAAGGACTCTGAGCATTATCAAATGATCCATCAGTATCTAAAAAGATGTGAAATATAAATATGGCATTGGGTTGGGTCACTATGGAGTTTGGTATTACCTTCTAGAAATAGGTTTCAATAAAACAATTGCGGTAGAAATTATAAGTCAAAATATTTAGGCCTGATATCAATGAGCTAAGATCTTCTATGAAGCAGGTTCCATTTAAGTGGATGGAACCCAAATCTTATGTTTATTTACTCCCACACTCAGCATCATTTTAAACTTGTTTAAGTAAATGAATGGCTAATATACATAGGTTTGCTTGCAGCAAGCTTATGTGCACACAGATAGTGATTAAATTCCCTGTTCCTCTCTTGAATTTAAAGCTGTGACCTGTGATCTCAAATTGACTTCCTGACAATAATGATTAGGTTGGCGGGGTGAGCAGCACAAATTTACTTATGGTAGGTATGCAGTAAAATCAATGAATCCTTCTCCCAAAGAGCGAATCCACTTATTAAAAAAGACTTTCATCGACATATTTCTTTGATCCACTTCATTGTCTCACTGCAGATATAAATATCTGTTAAACATTTGTGGCATTTTTAAAATAAGAATAATATTCATATTTAATCGTTTTGTTATAACAGCTGGCACTCTACCACCAAAAGACAACAGAAAATCATTCCAAACTTGGACTTCTCTCCACAAAAATCAATGGAGAATTTTTAACTTGAACATGACAAATAATAAAAGGACAAAAGCATCCATATTTGTCTTGTTTTTAATCATGTTGTTAATTCCTCTGTTGCTGTGATTCTTTTTTAATTTTTAAAATATTCTATATTATTGAAATTGAATACTTCACCTTGCTTCCATATTTAAGGCACTCCAAATTCAAAGGTAAAATTGTTATCCCATTTTGAATTTTTTTTTCAAGGGAGAGTCTCGCTCTAGCCCAGGCTGACCTGGAATTCACTATGTAGTCTCAGGGTGGCCTTGAACTCACAGTGATCCTCCTACATCTGCCTCCAATTGCTGGGATTAAAGGTGTGCACCTCAGCCAAAATGCCAGTCTCTTTTGACTTTTAAGTTATTAGTAAGTTTGTCTCCCTCTGTTCTTCCTGACAGCCTCTTTACCTTATGTATTTGCTTAAATACTATAAAAAGTCACATGGTTGATGGATTCTTGTTTTCTGAGTTTCAAACAGATATTTAATATAAATTCAGTATAAATTTCACTTATGAACAAATTTAATATAAACTTGCTTTTTCTACAGTAAAAGAGATGATAGGATATAGAGATAAAGGAAGACAATTTTACTCTTATTTGGAGGGATTATAGAATATGCCCAAGGAATTATTAAATTATATTTGAACATATGTTATTTTTGCCCTTCTATTTTTCAATGATTTATTAAGTTTTTCCACTGTATAGAAAAAATGTGAAAAGTACTTGCAACTCTAAAACATACACACGATAATTTCTTTCATTTTTGCACTTCACATTTAAAGAGAGAAAATAATTTAAGAAATTAAAAACAAAATGTGACAATTTTTTTGGCAGAGATATGAAGACATACAAATCTTATGTATGATAAGACAAGTTAGTAAATCTCATCTACATGTGACAATTACAATATAGGGCACTAGTATAAAGACATATGGAAAGCGAAGATGAGATTTCTGAATAAAATACAACCTACGTTTTCAGATCCTTTTTCACCATTGGATGCAAAAACCATAAAAGCCAACTGTTTCTGACAGTGTTGCCAAAGGAATTTGTGCTATTGGAGATGTATTCCCAAACTCTGATTCTTGAAGCTTAGAGGAGAACCGCTACATTCTATCTGTCATTCTCTTCTGGAGAGAGGGACAAAGCCTTAGCTTCTCTGATGTTTAACATGTAGACAGAATTTGGGATGGAAGTGGGTTGCCCCCAGGTCTCACTGCCCTTTCAAACATACCTCAACTGAGAAGAGATAGATGATATCACTAAGACTCCTATCTTTACAGTGGCTCTTTAATTTTCAACCTGATTCTTTTTACCCAGCGTCTACTTTCTTTGTCGGAAAACATTGCTTTTTAGACTTGAGTACATGAAAGAACATAAAGATGTCAGTTAAGCCTAAGTTATCAGATGAGGATGAATTTACCTTACACAAGGGAAGCCATCCTGAGCAGAGGGAACAATGGATATGCCAGACATCAACATGCCAAGTGGTTACTAGTTGTATTTTCTTGGAATTCCCAGTTTTCCACTTGCATCTCATTGGCCAGAAATATAGCACAAATCATCATGAGCCTCTGAATACTGTTTGGGGAAACAAATATTTCCCTGGAGAGACTGTTGGCCTAATGGTCGTGTTGTGTCCTGTCATTTTGAAGTAAGAAGGGAAGAGAGGATGGTCAGTTGGAAGTTCAATGGGAGATTGAGAAGCAATTGGTCAGTAAATATTACAAGACAAGATATAACTTCCTTCTTTCTAAAGATCTTCTGAGGACATTTTGTAGCGCAGCTGAAAGGTAGGACATTGGTTACAGATTACATCATTCTAGTGTCAGCATCCCTGGATAAAGAGAGTAAGCAAAATTCACAGGCAATGGTGGTGCACGTGTTTAGTCCCAGCACACAGGAGCATCACTGTGAGTTGGAGGGCACCCTGAGACTACATAGTGAATTCCAGGTCATTCTAGAACAAGACCCTACCTGTTGCAGTCAGCTTTCTAGTTGCTGCGCAGAAAGAACCCAAGCAAAAGTGGCTTGTGGAGGAATGGGTTTATTTGGCTTATGGACTCGAGGGGAGACCCCATTCTGGCAGGGAAAACGATGGCATGAGCAGAGGGGTGGACATCTCCTCAGCCACAGCACTGCAAATACTGGCAGGAAGGTGTGCCAAACACTGGCAAGGGGAACCTGGCTTATAACCCAATAAGCCTGCCCCCCAAAACACAGCTCCATCAAGGTTGTAAAATCCAAACTGCCATCAGCTGAGGATCGATTACCCAGAACACAGTCATTTGTTTGTGGGGGACACCTGGGTCAAACCATGACACTACCTCAAAAAAAAAAAAAAAGAAGAAGAAAAGAAAAGAAAGTAAGCAAAGAAAGTAGAAGGGAGATAGTGACCAACTTGGAGGCTAAGAATAAATTATAGAAAATGAAGGAGGCTTGCCTCTCTTCACCTCCTACCCATTCCTACATGCAAACAAAGACTTCACTTATCTAAGAAATAAGAAGAAGATATGATTTAAGCCAATAGTACATTTTCGGCCAATTTCCAAGTTAATTAATGTGGAACCTACTGGAAACTACGTTTTGGATGTGATTGTCAAATGACTTGGGTGGTAATAAGCAAGAGTTATAGAGACGGATGTCAGGGGCAGCAGGTTGTACAGGGCCTGCTCGTAGGCTCTTTCCTTCTTGAGTAAAGAAAGATTGATGAGAAATGCTAAAATGTGGAGAGATGATTCTTTTTTGTAATTTTTATTGGTAACTAATAATGAACATAATGTACATTGATCATCTTTCCATCAGGTTATTCTTTTGTTCTCTCTCTCCTGCTCTCTCTCTCTCTGTGTCTCTCTGTCTCTCTCTTTCTCTATCTATCTCTCATTCAACTGAGGGCCCACCCCAATCACTATAGGGCCAAACATGCATCAGTGTGTTTCTGTCTGGAGGACAATGACTCAGAGAGCACCTTCCCACACTGTGGCTCTCACATTCTTTCTGGCCCCTTTTTCACAGTGTTCCCTGGCCATGGAGGGCATGTCAGAAGACTCTTTCATGTTGGGCTCTTGGCAGCCTCTTAGTTTATGCTTTGATGAGTTTAGAACCTCCTCGGTGTCCACTGACAGATCCCTGAGGAGGTTCTCAGGCTGGCAGTGAGCGCATCCCTCATATTTAACCAGCACCTCCTCTACAATGCTTCCTGGTGAGGGGCACGTGTGATTGCAATGATGTATCTGGTGCCAGGCCCTCTGCTTTCTCAGCTTTTCATTTTGCTGGGTGTTTGGCAGTGCTCACTGCCGTCTATGAAAAGCAGGTTCTCTAACCTCCAGTGAGGGCAGCATTGATCAGAGGATCAAGAGATCAAAGGAGATAAACATATACATTTAGAAGATTTTTTTTTTTGATGGTATAAACTCTGCATTTAGCCAAAGAACAATGGAGTTTTCCCTCTAGGGTCAATGACCTCACAAGCCATAGGCTTTTGACTTGGTTCTCAGTACTAGGCACATATTTCCTCCCACTGAACAGGTCTCATATCCAACCATATCACAATTGATTACTACCATAACATGTGTCACTATTGTCCTGGTGGGTACATCTTACCTGGCTGGTTGATTTTGTAGCTTACCAGATCCACAGCTCATTCATGCTGTTGGTGACTTTTGTCCCTTAGCAGCTGCCATAAGGCTTTCTGACACTGTGATACAGCAAGGTGGCAGGGAACTGGCTTCCACCTCAGTGCCAGCTTGATTTCTCTCTGCCCTGTGACTGTAGCCTGTGGTGTCTTTAGCTGGGTCTTACCAGAGAGATGACTGTTTATCAAACAGGGGGCAACCTGATCACATGGAAATGTAGACATATAAGAACTCTCAGAAGCAGGCTGTCAGGGAACTCGGGGAGTCATAGTACAGAAAAAAGGAGACCTGAGATCTTCCCCAGGCAGGGTGAAGTGATAAAACATTAAAGAAACCAGGCGAAATAGGGTAGATCTCAGATGCTGGTTCTTTTATTTCAAGCATCTATCATTTGTCAACAACTTTTTTCTCTTTGTTTTCTGATATTAGTCCTCCAACTTTCCACACATTGAGACAGAACTGTAGGTTTTAGTTTTAAAATATTGGAATTGCCCACAGGAAACCTAGATTGAATACCATTGTTTTTTTTCAAAGTCGGTTAACTTCACTCTGCTTCGGAATTATGTGTACCTTAAAATGCATGCCTTGAGGCACATAAATATTGGAAAAGTTTGTTAGGCTTCTTGGCTGAAAAGAGAAATTAAAAACATCGAGATTCCATTTTTCACACATCAATTTAAAGCACCTAGGACATGACAGGCTCCCTGCAAATAAACCCTGCAGGTAATGTAATGAGGCAGGAGGCGCAGGCTTGGCAAAGCACTCTTTCCAGAAAAATATGTGTTTAAGGAGCCAGAGTGGGGGCTAGGCTCTGTTTAAAATGGGCACCAGGGTTTGTCTGCCTGGCCTGACCTGGAATTACTCTGGAATCATTTCCCTCCTCACTCTTGGACACCTTGGAAATGCCCGGTGATTATGATTAGATTCAACATAAATGTCAATCACCCAGGGAACCACATTGCATGTCTTCAAGTAATGCCAAGGGCTTCTTCTTTGTGGGCAGTAAGTACCTGGTTCATGGCTCTACCATGCAGTCTCACAACATTCTGATATGGGCCCATCTTGTTACTTCAACACACTAGAGAGATTGCCAAAGAATGGGCACTTTGCTGTATTTAATTTTAAATTCACAAGACTCACCACACTTCTTGGAATAGATTGCTAATGATATGAATAACAAGAAAAGCTTATTTTTTTGCCTCCCATATTCTGGTCATTGAATGGATTTTTTGATGGCTTTTTAAAGAACATTATACAGAGAAAATATCAAACACCATTCTCTTGCTTTGGTGTTCCTATTGGTTAGTATATACTTTCGAATAAAATATGCAACATAATGAATCATTTAACCATGTCTTCTCCACATCTGTTTTTTGTTATTCTCTGTAAGAACTTCAACAGTATTAAAGTAACATTGAAATGAGATATTAAAAAACTATTGTTTCAAAATATACAGTCTGTCTAGACGAAGAAAGTGCCTGTAACAGTGGGCAGAAGAGAAAAAGAAAATGTCCATGGCCAGAATCCCCTAAAATGGAGCTAAGTGACAGTAATGCCCATAAAGAAAAAATCCAGGAGCCTCACTTTACTTCCAGGTTTAAGTTCCTAAAGTAACTCTCTGCATCATTTCCCAAAGGAGATCCACGTGCCGAAGTCCCAGTGAGCTACAGAGACTGGGTCAATGTGATTGCTGGGTGCTCTTCTTGCCAGGGTTCTCCTAATACAGGCAATCATTTATATTAATAAAGGCAGACTTGATCTGTTATTTTTTGACTTGGAACCACATCCCATATAGCAGTTATCTTCTCATTGCTGAAGCCAAAAACTCTAGAAGAAGCAGCTTAGAGCAGGATGGGTTGTTCTTTCCTCCCAAACTGCTACATGTGGCTATGGGGTGTTTCACATTCAACAAACACATATTGTATTTAAATAATGACATTAGCTCTGTTTCTGAGTGAGATCACACATTTAGAGAAACAGCTATAAAGCCACAAAGCTCTTCTTTTTCCTCCCTCCTCTCCTCTCCCTCCCTCCTTCCTTTCTTCCTTCCTTCCTTCCTTCTTTCCTTCCTTCCTTCCCTTCTCTTCTTCCTTCCTTCACTTCTTTCCCTAATGTCCTTTCTTTTGCTATTTTATAATGAATGCATTTTAGTTATGCTTTCCTTCTCAAAATAACTGTTTTCAAATTATACATCTACCATGACTTTTCCCCCTGTTCTTTTTGTTTATTTATTTTTTAATTAAGATCTTTATTGTGAATACATATATTCATATGAGAAACTCTTTGTGAATGTGTCCCCGTTTCCCTCCTCTCTCTGTCTCCTACCCACTGGGGTCCTTCCTCAGTGAGCATACTGGATCTCCCCATAGGGTGGGGCTATGAACTGCACCAGAGGGAGCCAGGTTTTCTTTTTTTGTTGTTATTTTTTGTCCCCCTTATGTATTGTTGCTGAGGGGGCAATGTCTCTGCATATTCTCCCCCACCATGGCTCTTACATTCTTTCTGCCCCCTCTTCGGCTCAGTTCTCTGAGTCATGCATGACTTTTTCAAAAGGGTGTTTGAAGCTAGTAAATACAAGATGCTTCTAAAGCTACATATTTTCCCGAAACTTCACAAGGGATATAAGCATGACAAAATCTCTGACTCTACAAAATAGAAATCCAATTAACTGTTTAGTAATAAATCATTTAAAAAGTGATATATTCCATAGTACTTGATTTGGAGTCTCATATTGTAATGACTTATGGAATGATGGCCCCATTAATAAGTTTGGAAAAGTATCTGTTTGTAAAAATAAAATCTTTCAGACAGCTTTAACTTTTAAATGAAGAGCTTCAAACTCTTTATGCTATTTTAAACTTATTTATGTTAATGTTGTTTTTGATAGTCAGATAAATGATCTAATTATGCATCTTTGAATTAAATTAACTACTTTTGTTCTACTTTTAATCAATGATATCATTTCTCTATGCATTTCTTCAGAGTTTTTTTTTGTTGTCTTAAGATTTTATTCTCAGTTGTTTTGCTGTCTTCCTACACAGATGGCCTTTTTCTGTCCTAATATTAATAAGAAGTTTTCACAAAACTATTATGGATGTGGTTTACCATCTATCTGAATGCCAAATGCAGGTTTTTTTTTCAGGAATGAATAATTCACTTAAAAACTTGCCTCTGTCTAATTAGCTCTCTGGAGATTAAATACACTAAACTATTGAATGTCTATATTTCTCAACGAAATTCTATTTTCCTTCTGTTAACTTATTTGAATGAGATAATTACCAATTTTTGTCCTTTTTTCTTACTCCCAATCCTTTCATAGGCACTTTGGTTTGCCATTGGTATTTAAAATTAAGACCATGCCCTTTAGTTATTAGCCTATATTAAGTAATTAACTTGCTTCTCACTCATACCTTAGAGAGGCAGAATTCTAATTCCATTGTAGACCATTATGACCAGAAGGTAACATAAATGAGAAACAAACAGGCTGGATTCATTAAGTATTTTAAATTGGGATAATTCATAAGTGATAGACCAGAACTATACATTTTAAAGGTAAAAAAGAAAATTAGATTTCAGAAAAGTATTAGAAAAGTCTACTTGAGAAATCTCTCCAGAAAGTATCTAGTTAGTGGGTCCAGTAATATAGCATTTTAAAGGAATTATATTTTAATTTTCAGAGGTTTATTTTTATATTTTTAATTTTTAAAAATTGGTTTGACTGTGTGTGTATACTGCTGCTATTGTGTTTGTGTGGGCATGTGTAGAGGGGCACACAGGTCCAGGTCAGAGGAGAGCCCCAGCGGATGTGGTTCTCTCCCCCATTGTGTTCTGGACAGGGAAGTCTCTCTTGCTGATCACACTGGGAAGAGCTGACCAGCTGGTCTTGGTGTTCTGACTGTCTCTCATGCTGTGGGCACTGGGGTGACATTGTGCCACTTCTGCATCGGCTTCCTGTGTATGCTGGGACTTGAACTCCGGTTGGCATGCTTTCAGTTAAAGTGCTTTTAACCACTGAGCAGTCTCCCCAATCCTTTTTTAATGTTTTATAACATGGAAGAAGGATTTAATGCGATATCTGCAATATGATTTAAAATTAGGAAAACAAATGAGCCTATCAGCTATCTATACCATTTCCTTTGGCTAGTGAACAGAGCCTGGATTATCACAAACTCTCTAGTGCTTCTGGTGTTCCCTGGAGAAATAAGATGAGGTCTCTGCTCTAATGGGGAACTTTTCAAAGCCTATGGAAAAGTAGAACATGAGATCATGATTTCTAGAATTTCAAGAAGCATTAATTATATTTGGAGAACAACAAACAAAAATTTGAAGTTAGCTAGAACTGAAGGGGAAATGTAAACAGATTCCTTTCTATATTGATTGTCTGACTTTTCCGTTTTCAGATTAGTATATAAAGCAATGGGCTTCATCATGGGGCTTTCATGGTACTCTACCAGCAAGTCTCTTCCTTCCCACTAACACTGCTCCTTCATGTCACATTGATCCGGTTATATACCCTGTTCCCTTCCCAACCATTTCCTGAAACATCTCTTTTTTCTAACCATCCTTTTTGTAATCTCAAGACATATCACCTCTACACCCCCACAAAAAGAGGAAATTTTATGCACAATACATAGCACAGAGAGTCAATCAGAGACTCCATGATATTCAGCTAATGATCCCCTTTAAGAGAATTCTCTCAAGAACTCACTAGGACAGTGATACGTCATGGGTGTCTGGGGATGCCCAGCACTGAGGTAAGAGAATAGCTCTTCCAGGCTCAGCACACTGTAACTCGACAGAATTCACATCACATTTCAGTAGAGTATAACTACACATTAAAGTACTATACTATGTTTTCACTAATGGCCCTGACTGCAAACTTTTAAAGAAATGTTTTAAATGGAACAAATGAGGGTCAGATATATGACATATAGAGATTTATGACTCTGTTACTGCTATTAAGCTGCTCAAGACTTGCCTATTATTGTATTTTAGTGCCCACCAGTGTGTATTGGGCAAAGAACTTTAATTTGCAGCAGGTCACTTCAAGCATACAGATATTATTTATTTCGTTTTGATATCGGGCTAGAATCCTGTTAAGCTTTGGGTCTACATATTTTAAACAATAGGATTCAGTATCCCTTTGTGTTGCACAATTAGTATGGATAAAATGGCTTGTCAAACATATAATTAATCCCAGATACAGAAACAGTCCTTTTGCTTTGCTATCTGATGAATGAAAGACCTAGTTTCCAGGGTCTTTCCCCAGGAATCTTGTTTGAATCTCAGGTAAACAACTTGCTTAAATTCTATTCAAAAGCTACTAACCTCACAGGTAGCTTGCTTTGAGCTTTTGCTTTTAAAAAGTAGCAGCTAGAACAATAAAATAGAGCAAACAGGATTTCCATGTCTGCCACTAACATATGCACTCACTAAACATCAATGTAGTGAACTATTTCTGGGTTATAAGAGACAGAAAATAAAGGTTTTGGAGGCTGGCATAGCCTCACACAGGCAGAATGGTACTTGACAGCTTCCGGGGGGCTGGTTTTGATTCCCATTGAATGAGGTAAAGCTAACTGCCATTGAACCAACCTGAGGCCCATGGTTTGCCAATGTGTGTCATGTGGGAAGTATCTGACTTTGTGCGGTGCATTGTAATAAACTGCTAAGAGCTGTGAGAACCAAGCAATGCAAAATCTATAGTTATTGGCATTTGTTTGAATTGTTCTAAGAACATTTTGCCATTTTAATCCTATTTTCTTTCTCTCTGATCCTTATCAAAAAGGAGAATACACCAGAGGGCTCAGTGAAAACAACCACTGTTTTACTCTCTGTTATTGGAGAATATGAAACAGATCTATGCCTGCCTTAAAGATAAATCTTATGTATCGTATGACAAAGGAGACATCAGTGTTCAATATAAACCCTTATCACATTTTGTCTTGAAAAGAAATTTAAGAATAGCTTGCTTGCAAAAAAAAGTTACATGCTGACTTTTGGAAGTTTCATTTTCGAAGATTTTTTCCAAATCATATATATATATATATATATATATATATAAATTATATATACATATATGAATTATTTTAAAAATATTTTATTTATTCATTTTCAAGCAGAGAGAGAGAGAGAGAGAGAGAGAGAGAGAGAGAGAGCGAGCACGAGGGCCACCACCTTGTGTATCCAGCTTATGTGGGTACTGGGGAATTGAACCCGGGGCCTTAGGCACTGGAAGCAAGTGCCTTAACCACTGAGCCATCTCTCCAGCCCATGAATTTTTTTTTATTTATTTGCAAGCAGAGAGAGAGAGATAGAGAGAATGGGTGCGCCAGAGCCTCCAGCCACTGCAAATGAATTGCAGATGTATGCACCATTGCGCATCTGGTTTTACATGGGTACTAGAGAATCAAACCCAGGTCATTAGGCTTTGCAGGCAAGCGCCTTAACTGCTGAGCCATCTCTCTAGCCCCCAAATTACACGTTCATTCATCTTATTCATAAACAATAATAGAATTTATAATAAGATTAAGTCTTTTGCATTCTTTTATCCTGGTTTTGCCTCCATTTAGCATGTAGATGACATTAAGATATCCATTTGATTAAGCTTACTTCCATGCGTGTATTAGCAAAGTAGATGCATTAATGGTTCATTTCTCAGAAGTTCTGCTTCTAGAGTCTTGAAGTCTCTTCCCTTGAACTTGTCATCAACCTTCTTATTTAACTTCGGAAAGTGGCTCTGTTGCTTGGGTGAGCACTGACCTAAAAAAGCAAGGAAACACTTATAACTCAGTTTACTCACTCATGTTTTAAAATACAGTCTTTTATTTATGCATTAAATGTAATATATATGGTTCCACATTCTGTTTGATATTAACAACTCTGCCTTGGGACTTGGGGATGTTCAACAAAGAAGTTATTAAAAGAATAGGCTAAGCTTCTATAGCAAATTGTGATTCAGATGAACTGAGATTAAGGTTACATAAATCCAAGGACAATTATCACCTAATGAACTAGAGCAAGAAAGAAAATTAGCAAATGAATAAATTATCCCTCCTGTGTCCTTCAAACCCTAAGCAGCTCGGTTGTTTACCTGGCAGCTCCAGGGCTGTCTTCAGGCTGCTGTGACCATCCACGATGAACCCATTAGCCATCACTTTCATGGCTGAGCGCAGATGTGTGAGCTGGAATCTTTGGCCAGTGGCAGGTTGTGGCCACATTAACTGACCATAGCCAATTCCCTTGAGTAACTGACATCCTCCAGTAAGTCGTGCCCATCCTCATGGAAATGTACCAACCTCAGATTTTCATGTATGTGGAGATATTGTAGTGTTTCCAGTGCTGCCACATTTAATGTGGATATCTATTTTCTGTATCTATTTTTTCATGTGTTGAGGTGAAAGTAATGTCAGACAGAAGTTTCGTAGCCAGTAGCAGACTGGTCTGTACACTATTGTTCTAGGTATTTTATTTTCCTTCTACAGCATAAATCTTACAGAGACTGCATCTACCATTCTTGTACTGTGTAAGCAGCAGTTTGAATAAATTCAGAGGAGCTATGGCATGTGGAAATCTTGAATATGACATATATTTCCCATGGAATAGCAGCTGCATTTGGTGATTAAACTAAACATGTGAATTTTATTTAAAATGTTTATTTAACTGTACAAGTTTGAAATGTTCCCAAAGATAATTTCTGTGATGTTTTCCCGAAACCCATAAACCCACTCTAAATTCAACTTTTGTTTGTTTGGTTTTTCAAGGTAGGATCTCGCTCTAGCCCAGGCTGACCTGGAATTCACTAACTCATGGCGATCCTCCTTTCTCTGCCTCCTGAGTGCTGGGATTAAAGGCGTGCACCACCAGGACCAGTTTAAATTAGAATTTTTAAAAAGAACTTCCACTCCTAGGAGTAGGAGGAATCAAAAGAAAACTCTGAGGTGAACAGCATGTCCACCTTGTGTAAGAATTACTTGACTACAAGTCTGAAGAAAACACTGAGGATAACACAGTGATTTTTAAATTAATTAATTTTTTATTTTTTATTAATTAGAAGCTTTGCTGAATGCACGAATCATGTGTTAGTCCCATTCCCCGCCTCCCTGCTCCCATTCCCCTGAGACAAAATGCACCAGGGAGATGACCACAGACACAAAGTGATGTTTAATCCTCCAAAAGGACTCTAAAATTTATCATCTGAGGTAATTTTAGTTTAAAAATTTGGTAGCTCCTAGTCATACTTTTTTTCTGACCTCGAAGACTTAAATTTCATGCCAGCAAACGTGCCTACATTACCAGCCTTTCCCTTACACAGCATTGCTTCTGGGCCCAAAATGAATAGATACTGTCTGATTTTTCCAAGAAGAAGAGAGTGAGTGAGTTTGTGTATGTCTAGAGGACACAGAATTACCTCCATAATAATTTTTATATAGCATCATTAAATAACAGCTCTCTGTTCTCTGTGCAAGAATCTTATGTATCTTATTTTCTTAATCTTTTTTTCTAAATGTCATAACAAATACATGCAAGTGCGGGCTATTAAAAACAGATACTATAACCACAGAGATTAGCATTAGGAACTATAGAGCAGGTTATGTGACGTTACTAACACATCAGGAGTCCAATCACCTCCTGTGATGAATTTTAGCCTTATATCATCTTAACCTAAATTTAGCTGCTTAGGACAAATGTATCTCCATCAAATGATGTTTCTTTTGCCATTGTTATTTTAACAGATCTCTCAAGTAACTGGAAGTACCTTTCTATAGTGGAAAGATAATGCTTTTTTATGAATTTATCATCTTGGCATAATTTACTAGGGAGAAATGTATGAGGAATGGGCATACAAATCTTAGCAAGTCGAGTCTGCAAGTCATTAAATTAAGAACACCTCTGATTATAAATGGTCACAGTGCATTAGAGACATGGGGCTGAAGACTTCTAATCATTTCAGGAAGTAGTTCGGGATGTTCCCTTTGAGGCTCTGATATGTGAGTAATCCGGTTTCCCAGATAGATGTATTAGACATTTGCATTCCCTGCCAGAGATATGTATTTGGGGAGAATTTCTCTGATGTATAAAGTTCAAATACAAAGGGCTTTATCCATCTGAAAACTTAAAACCATTTGAGTCACTTTTATTAGTGCACATTTGATTGGATGTTTCCATGGACATATGTCCTGTTAAACTACACAAAAATCTAGTACTCCAATGCAATCCAGACACATACAGCAAATTTCCCAGCCATTGGTTAGTTTGTTTTATTATCTATTACCATAAAGCTAATTTTTCTTCTAAATATTATACATTCCTTATATGTAGCCCAACAGATATTTACTGTTGTCTTTTTGATTTTTGAAATAGAAAATTGAGGTAGACTTATGTTTATGCAACTGTCTTAGGCATTACTTAGCCATTATTTGCACATAAAATAGAAGCCATATATATTAAACTTTAATGGAAGATGTTAATTCACAGTTAACAGATAAATATAAAGAAAGCAATTTATTTTGGTACACATTCTTGGCTGATTTTTACCTGTCAAGATATCACAATGAGGGGCTGGAGAGATGGCTCAGCGGATAAGGTACTTGGCTCCAGTGCCTGAGGCCCCTGGTTCAATTCCCTAGTACCCACATAAGCCAGACCCACAAGGTGGTTCTCTCTCTCTTGCTCTCTCTCTCACGCTCTCACTCTCTCTCTCTATCTCTCGTGTCTCTCTGCTTGAAAATTAATAAATAAAATATTTTTTAAAAAAAGATATCACAATGACATTTATATTATATTTATTTTAATTCTTTAGTTTTTGAAATGGTTACTGACTTCTTCTAGACCAGTCGGTCATACATAGATTCATACCAATATGCATACAAACCTATGAAATACTTTTCAACTATTACGATTGTAGAATATACAGATAGTAGACTTTTATGAGAAACTAACAAGAAAATGTGAAAGTTATGCTAGAAAAATATGTTAAATATTAACTCAAATTATTTCCTTAGGAGCTTATCAAATAGGTAGTAACTGCATAAGAAATCGTGACCCTGTTAGACAGTAAAGCTTGTGCTCTTTGGGATCTTCCAACTCATAAATTGCAATTCTAACCCTTCCATATTATGGCATTATTAGATGGGGCCTTTGTTATGAGATCAGAGCCCCTCTCTGTGGAGATAGTTTCCATACCCAAAAGGCTTCAGGGTGCTCTCTTGTCCTCAAAGCCACAAGGACCCAGCACACACGGGGTCATCTGTATGGCAGCCATCAGCAGATGTGACTCTGTGGTCACCTTGGTCTTCTTCCCACATTTCAGAACCCTGAGAAAGAAACGCCTACTTTATCGTATGTTACCCAGTGAACTGAATTGTTAACTGGGAGATATGATGCTTTTCATTCATTAGATGTTCCTGAAAGGAAAATGACCCAGGAATTAGACAAACACTGACTTTGGGGATATCTCTTAATTAAAGGAAATAAGAAAACAGCAGACATGGAAGAAATTTAACTTTGTGCAGATACTATATACTATAAAATTTTTCCTAGGCAGGAAAAAAGGGAAGCAATACACTTAATTTTCTTTATTTATTTAGAAGAAGGCATAGACTTTGTGAATATAAAACACAATTCCCATTTAGAGTGAGGACTCATCATGAATGTGAAAGAATGTGCGTCAGAATAATTTGATTTCAGAAACAAATCTGTCTCTGGATTCTGGTGGGGCAGAGCTCGCTTACAAAGATTGTCAATGAAGTCACATGACCCCAGGCCCCTGAGTTATAATTCTCATGATG
>PVHP010000609.1:41736-105926 GCA_004024765.1 Zapus hudsonius
TATATATATATATATATATATATATATATATATATATATATATATATATATATATATATGTACATGTATAAATAAAATGTGACAAGCCCTCATGATTTTCATGTGTGTACTTGTGTATTCTGGGAGTTTATGTGTAGACACACACGTGCAACAGCATTGACCTTCTACCTTGTCACAGGTACATTGGGATTCCAGATGTGTACGCTACTTGCTTCCCGCTTTGCATGAATTCTGGTGACTGAACTCTGGGATTCAGTCTTGCCCAGCAAGCACGTTAACCATTGGAGACATTTCCTTAGCCCAACCCTCAGGATTTTTAAAAATGTTTTATTATTATCCATAATTATATTTACTTAATAACGGAGGAGGAAATCCTCAGGATTTTTAAAACTTGGCCATAAATCTTAGTTTGAATCACTTAAAGTGAGTCAAGATACTTATTTCCAATTAACCAGGGAAACTTATAGCTTCCATTTAGCAAGACCTCTTATCTTTAGTAATCAACCCAGATGCTCAAGTTCACTTAATATCCAAAAATCAGAAATAGGATATCTGAAATTTGAGCATTATTGGCAAAAATACCAACAAAGTCCCCTCACTTCTTTTTTTTCCCTCCCTCTTTAAACATATCTCTTAACTTTTGAAGTACTCACATTTTATACAATACCCAAGCTTCTGTGGTAACAGAAATAAACACATGTTCGTCTGCCCTCTCTCTACCGTGTTTCATTCATTATGAAGTTTCAGATTTCCAGTGAGTCTATTGGGCCTTCTGGTTCGTTATCTTTATCATGTAACATGAGGTCCTGTCTCTGTGTTCTACTTCAAGTCAGAAATGCTTTAGCATTTATCAGGTTCTCTATGCATAGCTTGTTACTCCTCATCTGAAGGCTCACTGCATTTTTCATTCATTTATTTTCACAAGCCTGATTTTGTTGTGCTTTTCATCTTTTTTCTTCAAAGCTCCTCTCCCTGCTTCATATGTGAGTGTCTTGAGTTATTCGCTGATAAAAACTTCAAATGCAAAACTTCAGTTTAAAAAAAAAATTGCAGCTGAAGTTTATCACTCCTGAAAATGTACAGATGTTTTGATCGCATTTATTCTGTTTATTGTTAGGATCATGAGGCTGAATGCAAGAAGCAGGCTGTTTTCAGTTCAACTATGCTAACGACCCAGGAATACCAGGCTTTGATCTTTGGGAAGATCTGGGACTCTCTGTGTGATTGAAATGGTTTTTGAGGGTTATTTTACAAGAAATTTGCAATGGTGCTCCTGAGGGGGCTGCATGTTCAGGATGGGAGCAGTGAGGATGTTGAAGTCTTTTTGCTGCCCAAATTGAGAAATAAATTTACATGACTGAAGAGTAAGTACTGACCTAGGACTTGGGTAATTTTGCAGGCAAGAGCCTTAACTGCTGAGCCCTCTCTCCAGCCCACTTGGGTAATTTTGAATAAAATGAGGAAGTACTTTCTCCTCCATGAGACCATGCTTGAGTAAACTGGAAAGAGATCCTGGGAGAGGTTATTTATGTATTTATTTATTTGTTTATTTATTTATTTATTATTGCTTTATTGAGAAAGAATTGATAGATTGTAAAGTCTAATTTAAAACCTGCTATCCAATAGCAAAGCTTTTAACACATTTGCTCATTCATGCAGGCATCCGTGTAAGATTCTATTAGAAATTAACTCTTTAAAATTCTTTAAATTCTTTAAAAAGAAAATAAAAACTTGCTCTCTAGGAGCATTCTCTACCAATTCCCTTTCACTGGTCACCTACATTATCTGCCCTTACAAATTTGTCTCTTCCCAACACTTCTCACAAATAGAAGCTTCCCATATGTGATCTTTTCTGAAATGGTTCCTGTTACTTAGCCCAATATTGTGGATGTTGATCCGTACTGTTGCGTTAGTCTGTACTTCTTTCCTTAATATTATCACATAGTCAAATCCATTGTGTGATCACTCACTCAGTTCCTTTAGATGACTTCTAACCTCTATTATTAATGATGATGCTAAAAATATTGCAGTTTTCTTTTGGTGGGGAAGGCCCAGCATCTCAGGGATCCCAGGCTTTGAGATCCCTATGTAGCTGAGGATGACCTTGAACTTTCAATTGTTGGAATTATAGGTATGTGTCACCATGCCCAGTAACAATGCATTTTAAGTTCATTTTTTCATATGTTTATAATTTGTATTATTTTATCTTTGAAATATATAGAAAAACCCCAATATATCCAATTAGTGACTAATGTCACACACTATAGCTATACATAGGGTATGATTATTTTAAAGTCAAAGATAAATATTTATGTGTCATATGTTTTTATCACATTATCATTTTTCCATTTTAATGACAAAAGCAATCTCTAGTTGTTAGGATTATTCACTTTAAAGCATATATCATGATAATGTATATTTATATGGTTTATCACATTTAAACAAAATATTTTATTTTTGTAACTTTCAATCAGCTGATTAAATGAAGACTAAAAAATGGTTCTTACTTTTTAAAGCATTGAATTTCTCTTGTATGCAAAAAGTTGGGGGCAAAATATTAATGAATTCAAAATATACTTGGAAGTGAGAAATCTTTATGCATAGGTGACACATTGATTTTAGTGCTGTATTTGAGCTTTGTCTCCTTACAGAGAAAATTCTCTTGAAATGACCTTGTGTAGAGGTCACCTCCCACACCGTTTTTATTCTCATGCAGTTTCCTTCCTTCATTTCCAGCCAAGCATTTTACAGTCTTCGCATGTGTGATGCCTGTGTGTGCTTGCTTGCTGTGGCCCATGTGGGCAGGTCAAGGTCAGAGGACAACTTCTTCCACTTTTTTTCCAGCAGGATCTTTTAGTTGCTCTTTGCCATCTAGGCTAGCTGGCCCCTGAGTTTCTGGGATTTCTCCTGTCTCTTCCCATCTCCCCATGGGAGAATTGGGCTTCCAAATCCTGGCTACTGAGTCCAGATTTATGTGGGTTCTGAGGATCTAAATGCTGGTCATTTTGCTGGTACAGCAAGTGCTTGACTCACCAAACCAGCTCCCAGCCCTCATTAGACACCTCAAGGACAAGTTGGTAAACCTTTCTGCTTTATGCAAATGCCATGAATGCTGATACAAAAACAAATTTTTTCCATCCTAACATTTGACAGCAATCTCTCAAAGCATGATTTTCCAAAGCCTCTAGCTTGATGAGGCAAATTCATGTGCCTCAAACCAGGCGTATGGAGTCAGCACCCCCAACAATGGGAAACAGGACGTGTGCATTTTCACAAGCTCTCCAGGATGAACATGGGAAAATTAGTTTGAAACTTTCTCGTTTACTTCATCTGACAGTTGTATTTAATCTGTACATGTGTCTAGTCATTCACACCTATATAGACACTGCTGTCCAATATTCTGCCTTTGAAATACTAAATTCCACTCTTTGGATACAAACTTTTTCTGGAATCTGTTTGTCCTAACTTGTGTTTCTGTCCACATGTGTTTTCACACTCTGAATGCTTGTTTGGCATTTTTATCCAACCTAAACCACCCATAATCCACCACTTCCTCCCATGAAGGGCTCCTGCTCACTCAGCTTTTCAGCGCTCAGTCGCCCCAATTTCAGATTTATCCCTTCACCATGTGGATTCCTGTATCCCAACCTCTGAAGAATGAAGAAAACATTTCTGCAGCTCTATGGGTTATGGCCACAGCCGTATTTGTTACTCTTCAAACTATTCAACAAACTGCTAAGCAGCTAATCTGTGGTGTGTTCCATTCTCCCAACCATCACTTTAGCTTTATCACCAGTATTCCCTTTTAAAGTGAGTTCTAAATTTCTCTCCACAAATGTTTCTGCGTCATCTTTCTTTCTTCCAGACTCCAATATCAATGCTTACCAGGAATATCCTCTAGAATTTCCTGTAAAAATTAAAAATAAATGGATTTAGTAAACTAAATAATGGCCTCCAAGATATGACATCTTAATTCCTGAGACCTGAAAACTTTGCCTTCTATGGAAATGTGAGACAAGGAGCTATATATAACTATGCCATTTAGATGGCTCTGTATGTAATCATGAACAGTTCTTATTTTCAAAATTCATTGATTTATTTTCAAGCAGATAGGATAGAGAGAATGAGGTACAGGGGGGCGAGGTGTGCGGTGTACCAGGGCCTCACGCCAGTGCATTGAACTCCAGATGCATGGGCCATTTTGTGCAGCTGGTTTTACATGGGTCCTGGGGAATCCAACCCAGGCCCTCAGACTTTGCAAGCAAGGACCTTTCACTGCTGAGCCTTCTCTCCAGCCCATGAGTGATTCTTACAAGTGAATATTAAAGATATGATAGGTCACTTGACCAGGGAGGAAGTGGCTGAGGGTGCCTGGTACACAAATCGAAGGTGACCACAGTCACCAGAAGCTGCAAGATGCAAAAATAGATTTGAGTCTCTGGAAGGAACAGAACCCTACTGATAATTTGATTTAATCCACTGATAGGTGCCACAAATTTCTGTCCTACAGAGCTGTGAGGGAATAGCTTTCTTTCACTTCAAACTTCCTCAGTTTGTTTCAATTGATCACAGCTGTTGCCAGGAAGCAATGTAATGCAAAAGAACTATCTCTTCAAAATACCTACCTTGTTGAATTGACTGACATCAACTTTTATTGCCTTTTCTTATTCTTATCTCCAAAGTCAATACAAAACCAAGTACCATTGATTCTGCCTAATAGTTCTCTCTCTCTGAAAAATTGTTTCTTTTGTACAAACTCACCAACATTGTTCTTGCTGAGTCATAAGTGATACTTGATCTGTTTTTCTGGAATGGCCTCTGTTCCAAACTTATCTGAATTCTTGTGAGCTTTTAGGATTATCTGATTGTTTTGGTAAATCCTGAGAGCTATCCTGAGGAAATGTAGGAAGTAATTCTAAGTCTCACCTCTAAAATTTTCTTTAAAATTTTCTGTTAAAATGAAATCAGGCACCAGATCAAAAATAGCTATGCATTAAACTATTTGTTAGGAAGAAAGAACCACGTTTCATTGGTTATGTGTTTTTAAAATCCTCCAACTCTCTCCTGTTCTCTCCTGTTGTTTGTATTGCAACAAATACCCCCAAGGTAATGTAGAGGCATTTTGGTTTCAGGAGCAATTATAGTTCTATTTGGATCAAGAGTCAACATTATTCTTTATACATAGGATGTAAATAGCAGTACTGGGCAGGTTGTAAATTCTTGGGTTTGTAAGTATCTCCTTCCCTTTCCACAGAGAAGCAATATGACTTGAAGAATCTTCTTAACTAATACTGTATCACAATTGTCCTTCATCCTTCCAGTGTCTTCAGAGATTTATGGAGATTTAATTTTCTTCTGTGGACCATAGATTCACCTTTTCCATGGCTTTTTTTGCTTTGTAAATTTATAATCAATTCTTTTTCTGATGCTGTTTGAATTGGCATAAGGGCATACATGGACGCATTCTTGTAGTATGAATATAAAATCCCCTTTCCAAAGGCTCATGTGTAAGCCATTGGTCTCTGGATGGTGGACCATTTGAAGGTTATGGAACATTCAAGAGGTGAATCCTTACTGGAGGAAGTGGGATATTTTGTGTAGACCTTGAGTGAGGTTTTACAGCCTGGTCTCTGCATCCAGGCTAAAATGTGTTGTGTCTTCCTTCCATAATATATTATATCCCCTTGAAGCATAAGCTGAAATAAAACATTTCCTCCTTTAAATTGTCTGTGATCAGGTATTTGTTCACATCACTGCGAGAGTAACTAATACACTTCTTTCTATTGCCAGTAGCTTTGAAAGCATCCTAAGTCTCATTCATTATCTTTTTCAGAGATGAGATCCGCATACCCACAACAGTGCAAAAATAGACCTTCATAAATATTCAGTAGTTCAAAAACGCAAGAGTAAATTAATGGAAACCCTCCAAATCCAAAGAAAATTCTTATTAGCTTAGAAGCAAAGGATGTGTCTTGCAGCTGCAGAAAAAAAAAAAAAAAGGTTATGTAATTTTCAGGTGCTTTGTTTTAGAGGACAGAAAAAGTAACTCATATATAGGTGATTATAAAATAAGTTATTTATGATTGAAATGTACAAGATGGGATGGAGATTACCAATGGCTGCAACATGACATTTTTTTGAACACATCCTAAGTCTATGTTAAATTTGAAAAACCTGAAAGAATGGCTGGAGAGATGGCTTAGTGAGGGGTCAAGAGTCTATCCTGCTGAAATGGTGGGCTTCTCAAGCCCGTGAGAGCCATGTTTGACTCCAAAGTCTCCCAAGAAACCAATGGAAAAAGCTGGGTGTGGCCACACATGTCTGTCACTGCAGTGAATATACCCAGGGATCAGAGACTGGAGACCCACTTGGGCTCACTGATGGACAGCAGCTATGGGCTGAGGAAAGACCCACCTCCAGGAGAGCAATACACAGATACAATAAGAGCAGGACTTTCCCATTTTCTCTCATGTCATGCAAACACATGGGACACACACATCTGTACATGCACATACACATACTATATACTACACACACCAAATCACACAAAACTCTACACACAGAGTGAAAAACATGAAAGAATATTAAAGATAAATTTAAGGCTTTTGAATATTACATATAGCACATACAATTGACTCAAAACATTTAAAATGCCATTTTTAATTGCAGACACAACGGAGTATAAATATTGGTATTAGTGATACTTTAACCACTAGGCTTGATGAATAACATTAGTAATGTCAGACTATCTGGGGACAAGTACTGATAGCAATACAACAATTTTAAGCTACAAAACCAAGTGCCAGAAAAAAAAAAAAAACTGAGAAGGAAACTAGGAAAGATAGAAACATCATCGTGGAAATATTTGAAAGCAACTGATTTCTGCTCTGCAGTCCTACCTGGGGCTGTAAATTCCTTTCATTCTTCTTTTAACTGATTTCTTTGAAGCGCTGTATTTAACAATTATTTATTGTGCCCACTGTGTATTAGACTACACTGTGCCGTGAATATAACCCGAAAAATACATCAACTCCTGACAGAGACAGATAATGAAACAAATATGCCTAATGATGTATTCTTGTGACCTGAATGTATTGTATTAATATCAATACACAGATCTTCAACAGAGCAAAAGCAGATTTTTTAAAGAATTATATTTACTCTGTGTAGGGGTGGATGTACCTTTATTTTCCCATACTACCTTAGCACAAAATGATGGTGCAAGTGTTTGCTTTATAGTTAAGTTAAAAGCTGTGATAAGTGTAGTGAATACCCTAACATGAGCCTATTTAATATCCAAGATAATGCTTTTTTTCTAAGTTTCTAATATATAAACTCATAACACTGGCAATGCCAATCTTATCATGCCAAGCCTTATTGAGTTTTTTTGCTTTAAAACATTAGTAAATCATTAAATTGAGGTTGCCTGGTGCTATGTCTCTTTTATTCATCTTTCACTGGGAACCATGATGCTAGAAATTCATATATTTCAATTATGTTTCCCCAAAGGCCAGTAATTATTGGAAAAACAGTTAACTGGTTTTATAGTCAACCTTTGTCTGGAAGTTCATCATTGCAGCCTACAGTCTAGTCAGCCTGAATTACAGTCCACATTCCACGCGGTGAATACAAACCAAAGTGCTAACTCAATGGCAAAATATATTGCAAAAAGGTCATTATTTACTGTACAAATGTGCCAGAAGGCATTTTTTTCTGAAAATGTTCTCCCTTTCATTTTTAAAAGTCATTTTGGTTCATAGAGTAGTTTTATTAAATTAAATATAGTAGCTTTCTCTCTCTCTCTCTCTCTCTCTCTCTCTCTCTCTCTCTCTCTCTCTCTCTCTCTCTCTCTCTCCCCCTTCCTTTCCCTCCTCTCTCTTATTAGACTCTTCTTGAGACTTTTGGTAAACGTTGACTTCGTAAGTGATTCAGTGATTGTTTCTATTGTGGTCATCAGTCTCAAAGAATTCCTTGTCAGAGATTTTCTTATAACATTATTCATTATCCATAGACATTTTCAGTTCCAATTTAATGGATTTAGCTCTTTCAATGGATTCTGACTGTAATACCAGAATAACTGCATTTTTTCAACACAAATTAATTAAAAAAAAAACAATTACCAAGGTTTACTAAGTGCTTTCAAATGGCAACAAATTCTAGGCTGTAGCAATAAACTCATTTCTGAAATTAAGTCTGAAAGCAATGTGGGAATACTCTCACCCACTTGTGACAATCTACCGCTCTAATCATCATTGTTTATCAAACAAGCCATCCTTTAGCCCATGGCAGCTGAGGGTAATATGCATATATTTTATGGGTAGCATATGAGTAAACCATGAAACAATGCAGAAATTATGTTATTTGGTGTTTGATAAGATTTATTTCCTCTGTGTGTGTGTGATAGGTGTATGCATCCATGTGTATACAGGTGTGATATACATGTGTTCATGTGTATACAGATGTGATGTACATGTGTACATGTGTACACAGGTGTGATGTACATGTAGACATGTGTATGCAGGTGTGATGTGAATGTGGACTTGTGTATACAGGTGTGATGTACACGTGGACATGTGTATACAGGTGTGATGCATCTGTCCATGTGTATACAGTTGTGATGTACATGTGTCCATGTGTATATAGGTATGACGTACATGTGGACATGTGTATATAGTGACCAACATCAGGTGTCTTCTTCAATTGCTCTGCACCTCAATTTTTGAAAACATTTTTTATTTTCCTGCAAGGAGAGAGAGAGGAAAAAGAAGACGAAACAGAGATAATGGGCAGGCAGGGGCCTCTAGCTGCCACAAACAAACTCCAGATACCTGTGCCACATTGTGCATCTGGATTCACATGGTTAATGGGGAAATTAACCCAGGTCCTTAGACTTTGCAGGCAAGTGCCTTAACCACTGAACAATGTCTCCAGCCCATGTCTCTTAAGTTTTAAAATATGATCACATACCAAACTTGAAACTCACCAAATTCAGCTAGATTGGCTGGCTAGCAAGCTCCAGGGATCCTCCTCTGTGCCTCCTCAGTGCTGGGATTACACACACATGCCAATACATCCAGCTTTTATACGGGTACTGAGGTCCCAAACTTGGGTATTCAGACTTGTATGGCAAGAACTTTAATGAGCCATCTATTTAGCCCAAAATTTAATTTTAATGATCACATTTATAAGTAAATATCATGAGCATACATTTTCCTCTGTTGATTACATATATATTTCTAAAATAGTTGTGTTAGTATGTGTTATAGTTTGAAGAACCTTACAACATGGTATTTGACTTATTCTCTTAGTTTAGAATAAAAAATATTTTGTGATATCAGAGTTTGCCTTCACTATCTATATTAATTATGTTCTTATTGCTAAAGTAAAATAAATACCTGATAAGTAGCGACTTCAGGGCACAGGGGTTTATGTCAGCTCTGTTCTGGACAAACAGCCCATCATGGTGGGAAAGACACCTCGGCAGAGCCAAGAAGCAGTTGATTGCATTGCATTAGCAGTCATGGAACAGAGAGCAATGGATGCTGGTCCTCAGCTCACATTCTCCTTTTTATTCAGTCCAAATCTCAGCTTTTGAAATGGTGTCCCTCACAGATAGTGTGGGTCTTTCCATCTCAATAACTTAATCTAGAACCTTCATCAAAGACATGTCCAGGGATTTGTGTCAGTCAGTCAGCCACACATGGCTGGGATGAACCTCCAAACCAGGCACAGTTTAGGGGAGGAAAGAATTTATTGAAGCTACAGATCCAGGGGAAGTTCCATCCTGGTGATAGAGGCAATACTATCCTTTCACAGGTCAGAGAGGGGGGGGGGGCATCGCCAACACCACATACAGAACAAAATAGTCAGGGGGCTTCCCCTTTGCTTTCCCTTTATATAGCCTTAGGGTGAGGTCTTGCAACCCTTTCCCAGACTTAATGGCTTCCTGAATCTCTGGAATTTCCTTCCTGCACTGCCCGCACAGGAAAGGATGTGTACTTTCTAGCTCTCCTGAGTTTCATTACATCCTGCCCTCTGCTGAGAGGCTGCCTTCCTGAAAGCATCTTCAGAGACCCACACAAGATAATTATAAAGATCAAGTTGACAACAAAACCTAATCATCACAGTGTTCTATGTGTTTCCAGATCCTATCAGGTTAACAATGGAGACTAACTTCCACAACATCTATTATTATAATTATGCTTTTTGATCTTTCTATCCACTGACCCTTTTTCTTAATGTACCTTCCTTCACCCTCAAGCCCTTCTTCAACCTGCCCACATTTCTGTGTCCCTCACAGATGGCTTAATTGCATTAATATGGCACAGGGAATTTATTAAGAACATTGAAATGGTTTTGCTAAATGGTTTGCTTGACTATCTTAACCTGCATGGGGACATTTCAATTCACATCTATTTCTTCATATTAAATTTTTAGTTTTACTCTTACCATACATTTTTTACTCTATGTTTAGTATAATAGATGTTTTCTTAATTCATGAATGCCAAAACAATGATTCTGGTTGCTGGAGAACTTCTTTTCATTGATGTAGGTTAAAGAAACACCCAAGAGGCTGCATTGATCTTTTCCTCCTGAAAATCATAACTATCTTGTGACATTTCCTGGATTTTCTGTTATAAACCTTTATGTCTGGAAAACAGCATGACCTCTCAAATTATTTTTCAATGGAAACTTAAAGGAATTCGTATCATTTAATTGAACTGTTCTTTGTGGCCTGGTATTGAAGAAATGAATCTTGACCAAAGGCTTAGCAAGCAAATGCCTTTAAGTACTGAGCTGTTTTCCCAGCTCCTGTTACCTGGATTGAAATGATCATGGGCCAGGTTGGGAATCTTTTTCTATTGGAGAGAATGGTGAATCTGCTATGCTACTCTATTTGGGTCTTTTAAGCTTTTGGAGGTTCTCTGGAAGATTTTTGGATTTCATTCTCATCTCACATTTGATTTCTATGAGAACCTGATGTTACTTGCTATTAATCTCCATTACCTTTTGGAAAGAAGAAGTAATGTTATCCTATGAATTCATAGAGATTCTTTGTTGTAGAGAAGACAGGATGAGGGCATAAAGGAGAATAAAATGTATCCTGATGCTGGAGATTTGAGCTGACTTCATTTATTTGTTGAACAGATACGACTGCTCATGTACCTTGTGCTGGTATTGCAATAGAAATTATGACATTTAACAATAATTTTTATAGAAAGGCATTATTATAGCTGAGTATTTCAAGAGGGACTCAGGGATCTGAGTGAAAGAGGGGGCAGAAAGACTATAAGAGCCTTGGTGGGGGAGAATATCCAGAGACATTGCCTCCCTCAGCAACAACACACGAATCAAAAAATACTGGCTACATCTTGTACAATCCCTAAACCCCTATCCCATGGTCTGGTTCAGCAAGCCCACTGAGGAGAGTGCCCAGAGGAAAATGGGGGTACCATTACAAGACTTGCTCATACAATGTATCTAATGATTGACAATAAATATGGCAATAAAAAATCCTATGAATTTGATGCTAATATTGCCAAGTTAAAAGCATTAGTAAACATATTTAAGCAGATGTAGTTTTTGAAATATTTTGCTTACACATAAATAATTCTAACCAACTAAAATGATTGGTGAACATGAATAAAAATATTCAAATATTCCAAGAAAAACACATTGGAATTTAACTCAGTTATTAGAAATTTTCAAAGTAATCTTGCAACAATTTGGGTACCCAAATTTACTTTTTCAACTGTAAGTGTTACTGTCTTGAAACACCAATCCAGTGTTTCCAATGAAAATACTGTATGATAATTGGCATGTTCTTTAAGTACAAAAAATAGCATTTCAAAGAAACTGAAAATAGAATTTAAGAATGTCTCACTAATAAAATGTTTTACACATTAAAAAAGAAGGAATATATTACCCAGAACTCATAATGCATTATTGTAAACATCACAATAGAATGATGTGCTTAGTAGAAACTGGGAAGAAGAAAGGCTATTTTTTTTGTGACTAAATCAGAGAAACCTTCAATAATATAGTGGCAAAAAGTAATCCTTGGAGAATAACTCATAGATGTGACAGAAACTAAGAAACAGTTTGGCTGAAAGTACAAGGAGATTATGCAAGTCTTTGAGAAGACTGAGCAGATGGAGCTCAAGACATTTCCATAAAGGTGAATCGAGACAGATTTTTGAAGCCTTCATATACTGTGATAACTGTAAGCCTCTACCCAAGGGGAATCATTGTCATTTTCAGCTAAAGAAGAGAGATGACTTAACCAAATAATGTGGAATTAGCACCTGGGCCTGATCAACCAGGTGAGGAATCAATGAACTCTTGACAGACCCCAGCTTCTGAGTAGTTTTTTAGGATCATACTCATTTCATTGATTTTTGGAAGATAATACTTGCTACACAAAAGCCTTTAAATTGGTTGATGAAGGGACACTGGAAGGGAAGGACAAGTATAGAGATGCACACTGTCATATCAGTTTCGGGCTGGCCACAATAGATGGACCGGAAACATATGTTTTAGCAAATGGACTTTCATTCTGTACATATGTGGCCAATGAATGACTTTGCTTTTATTTCCTATGGGCAAATGAGAGATTTATGATGGGTTTGGTAGACACAGCTGATTTTTCATATCAGATCATAATAGCAGTTGTATTTCTGTCTGATTTTGGATTGCTTACTTCCCAGCTCACTGATGGCATTGCCTTGGACTAAACAGAAAAAGTTTTTCAGGGAATCAGAAGCATATTAGGAAATCTTCTGCATGAGACTTTGTGAGGAAATGTTCAGAAAGTTATTCTGTATTCTATAAAAAGAAGAAAGATATTTTTTGGTTTGGATCTGGTGATTAGATACACAAAAACTCATTTGAATATGAAAAATTCTTTGAATATTGGCTATACAGGCAGGCTTGGTGCCCATCAAGAGGGAAGAGCAAACCCAACATGACAACAAAACTAATATTTGCCAGGGTCTCTCAAGAGTCTGTGTGCACAGATAAGTGAGGTTATATTAATTAAACGAATCCACACGGGATGGTCCAAATCTGTTCATGCCTGTTCTCTGATATAAAGGCCTAAAGTAGATTTTATATAGTGTAGATCAAATATTAGTAAGTAAACTTGCCAAATGGAATGCTTCTCACATTCATTCCCTAAGAGTCCCTAAAAGTCTTTGACTTTGTCAAGTATATTAATTTATTAATAGTGATTATATGTAAATGATTCATGGCACATAGACATAGCATGTGCCATATATGCTGGAAATCATTTTTGCTAATTGAGTCATTTCATACACACACACACACACACACACACACACACACACACACACACATATATATATATATATATATATTCAGAGTCTCCTGCCTTCTGAGTGCTAGGATTCAAGGTGTGTACCATGGCCCACTAGAGCAGTATTTTAATTACCATTTTACCAATGAATTAAATAGATTTACAAAGAGTTTAACATTTCTTAGCCATTTAGCTATTCTATAACAATTTCTAATGTCTGTGACAGGGGTGCTTAATAATTACAGATAATATTAAATGAAAAAAAATTCTATTTCATATGGGTAGTTTTCAATTTATACTTTTTATTTTGCTGGTACCCCATTGATTTCTCTTTGTTACCAAATGTTTGCAGGATTAAACAAGGCAGAATTGTAAAACCTAAGAAATCTAAGACCTAGGTGCTGGTAATTCTAGTGTTTAACAAGCGCTCAATTACCGCTTGGAAATCCATTTCTTCAGGAGAATCAAGTATTGGTGAAATAAACCATTCAGAAATTTAAATGATGTGCTATATTATTACCAAGCCTTTAAAGGCTCATTCTACAGAAATGCCTTTGATCAATATTTATCTCACACCTAATCTATCACTTTTCTTTCATTCATTTCTTCCTCCTTCCCTTCCTCCCTCCCTCCCTCCCTCCCTTCTTTTTGTCTTTCTTTTTAAGTGAGACAGTCTCCTCTGTAGTAACACAAGCAGGCCTGGAACTCACTATATATTCCTAGGCTGGCCTCACACTAATGGCAATTCTCCTGCCTCAGCATCACAAGTGCTAGAATTACCAGCATGCTTAGCTAGGGTGTTACTTTTCTACACTCATAAGACAATGTAAAGGAGGTAATTCAAGGCTTTATCCATATTAGAGCTATTGCCTTTGGAGGAAATACCATGAACAGACATATACAATTGTAGAGTTTGTTGAATTGCTGAGGTAGTTCATGGCTTCTCATGCTCAGTAATATTGCCCTTCTGGACTAGGTCCTGCCTTGTCCTTGGGTCTCTCATGAGCACTGTGGGAAGTTACTGTATTCCTGAGCTTAGTTCACTAGATATCATCTGTGGCCCCAAACAAGATTGTGGTAACCCAAAGTGCCACTTGCCCCCTGGAGAGGGTGAGAAGAGATGGAATTTCTCCCAAGAGTCAGAGTCCAAAGAAGAGAACAGGGATCCTGGGATGTAGTCAGATGAAGGTATTTGCTGAACGCTATGAGCTGCTTGAACTAGTAACATTGGGATTGCATCAGAGAGCAATGCAGGTGCAGGGGCAACAAGAAGTTCACTAGAGAAGTTATTTTTAATTAATTTATTTATTTATGTATTTGCAAGGAGAGAGAGAGGGAGGGAGGGAGGGAGAGAGAGAGAGAAGAGAGAGACAGAATTGGCCCACCAGGACCTCTAGCCACTGCAAAGGAACGCTTGATGCATGCACCACTTTGTGCATGTGGCCCTACATGGGTACTATGGAATTGAACTTGGGTCCTTAGGTTCTTCAGAGCAAGCACCTTACCCGCTGAGCTTTCTCTCCAGCCAGTTTTATTTATTTATTTATTATTTATTTATTTAATTTATTTTGTAAAGGGGAGGAATCAGTTGGTACAAAGCCATGAGATTGATATGATATTAATTACTGCTCCCTCCCCTCCCTGTTGATAGGTTTTCCTTTATGTAAATGGCCCTACTTCAGACTAGAGACATGGTTCAGCAGTTTAGGTGCTTGCCTGCAAAGCCCGAGGACCTGGGCCTGATTCCCCAGTATCCATAGAAAGCCAGATGCAAAAAGGGGTGCATGCATCTGGAGTTCACTTGCAGTGGCTGGAGGTCTTGGTGCACCCATTCTCTCTGTCTCTCTTCTCTCTGTTTCTCTCTCCTTGCAAATGAATAATTTTTAAAAAATGATACTACTCAGGGTTTCTAAGAGGCTAAGGAATTGGGTTAGAATCAGCAGAGGGCAATGTGCTGGTCCTGAAGAGGAAAGACACAGCAAAACGTCTGAAAAGACTGATGTGTGTGGATTCCAACTGCGCCTGTTGGCGTTGATTTCTGGCAAGGTACTAATAGCATTATAGCATTATGGTACAGTATCGGGAAGTATGTATGAGTCGAGATTTATACAAAAGACAGATTGGCATATTTTCTTATTGAAGCGAGTAGCAAGGTAATTGCTTGGAAAAACAGGGTGGATTAGGAAGTCCCAATGTAGTTTCACATGCATGATTCCAGTTTCTCTTTATTGGATTAAAAAATAGGTAGAATTGGTAAAGTTCCTTTCAAACTCTCTGACATGAATTTTAAAATAATGCATTAACTAAAACATATATGTAGTTCTGAGATTTAGGTATGGTAGCATAATGCACTTAAAAAACTAATTTCTATGTTTTTTAAAAAATATTCTACAAGATAAGTACCTATATCACATAAGAATAATATCATTTGAGAATTTATTTCAAAATTAAGGGAGAAAAGGGCATTTCTGTAGATTTTTTTCCCTACATAACACTTCACTCCAAACAATAGCAATGCTTTGGGGAAAATTATTGTTAAGGAACAACTTTATTGTTAAATCAATAGAGCCCCTGACTTTAAGTCAGTTTGCTTAGAGTATTTATATGGCTTTATTGATCTGAATCATAAAAGATACAAAAGAAGATACATTTGTACAAGTACAATAACATAAAAAAGAGAAAATGCCCTGTAAAAAAAAAAAACCTCAAATGATAATTCAGTATTGTTTATGAGTACAGGAATTTTTGAACAGAGTACATGGTTTTCCTTTTCTGTCACCAACCTGGAAGAAATCTGTAGAATGTGTCTCTGTGTGACCCTCCACTGTCTTCTGACCTGGTTGTTCTGTTTGTGATGGACACTGGAGACCCATTCTTTACAGAGCAGTAATTCACACTCCAGAGAGCTGATCATAAATTGAAAATGTTCGCTTTGACCTTTAATTTAAAAGCTTGACTAATGCTTTGAATTTTTTTTAAAATCCAGATTTCATGTTTTAGTCAGTTTATTTTCTGACCTGGAAGAGTAAAACATATTTACATGTGTAAAAAGCTTTGACCATCGTGACTAATGGATGTTAATTGCTACGACAGTGACATTTTGTACCTTACCCCTATTTCCAGGTTAAGTTTTATAGAAAAATCTTTGAGAATGAAATTACCAGTGCTTTTAGAAAAATGGAGATATATGACACTCTGAAAATAGAAAACTGTTAGCAATGTCAAGCAAATTATAAATCACATGAGATCCTGTGATTTAAAAATGATTCCTTGAAACATTAAATTGTGCTTTAATAGTTCTGGATTTTGAAGTCAGTTAAGTAACTATGCGAATGAAAATGATGTATTCTGCTTGAGTGTTCATAGAGTATTTGTCAACATTCTTGCCTCGCCTCATTCTTGTAGAACATTTCAGGAAGTTCTCACCTTTTGAACCAGCAAACACCACTGTATAAAACCCTGGCTTATTGTCTATTATCATCCACTCTAGCTCTTTCTCTTGAACCTGTTCTTTCCTGTAGGAAATTTTTAATTTCATTATTTAATACAGATTCCGTTTCTAGGCAAAGACATTTGAGGAAATGTTGGAGATGTACTTTGGTCTCCACCAGGAACTACTTTATCTACTGTGTCCAGCTGCTTATAGCTCAATTCCACAAAGAAAATTCTCAATTTTAAAAGTCATACAGAAGAGGCAAAATAATGTAAATGTGTTCAGCTTCACAACTAAATATTAATCGATTGGAAGCAGCTAAGGGAATTTTATAGCTTTAATTTTATGTACCCAGATTTTAAATATTTATGGACCTGATCTTTATTAGCATAGACAGATAAACCTTAGAAGTCTGGGAACATAAGTAAAAATTCCTTTGCTGGGAAAAGTCTCTAATATATAATATAATGGCTTGAAGATGAATGGTACTTTTAGTTACTTTTCTTTAATTTGTTTTTTTTTATTCATAGTATGCCTGCCTAGCCTTCAACAATTAATTTGTGAAACTTTGTGAAAAAATGTCATTTCTGTAGCAGACATTAGGAATTCAAGAATTCTATGTTAGAATCACTTCTGATGCCTGCTCTCTTACCCTGAGTGATCAATTTTTTTTTCTGTCTCACCTCAAGGGATATAGTTCATCATGGCAGGGAAGGCATGATGGCAGAGATATTTTGTGACAATGGAGGCAGAAACTTGCTCCTATCTCCATGGACAGGGAGCAGAGAAAAGGTGAATGCAATTGTTCAAGTAGCTTTTTTCTTTTCCCCTTTGTACCTAGTCGGAGCCCCCAGCCTAGGAAAGAGTGTGTCACCCACATTCAGGCTAACTCAAATCTCTCTGACTGCCCTCTCAAACATCTCTGTAGGTGTGTTCACTGGGTGATTTTAATCAAGTTACATTGACTATGGCTGTCAGTAGGATCTGGCTAATAAATCTTCAAAACAAAGCCCAGGCTGTTTTCCCCTTAATGTTGGAGTACAGGTCCTGGACTTCATTCTGGATGGGTACTTACAAATGCCTGTTCTTCAGACCTCCTCAGTAAGACCCACAGAATGGCTAAAGCCGAACGGAGCTCCAACTCCTAGGAAACCTCATCTAAACATATTTGTTTCTTATGGTAGTAGAGCCTTAGACTGAATCATGGAGTTGAAACTTAAGAGAATCAAAATAAAGTAATGTAACTTACTTATAGGTGAGAGATGGAATTAGATCAACTCTGAGTATCATAGAGATTTGCTGATAATCCCTGCATCATTCACAATAAAGTAAATCATCCTTTGACAATTATATTCCTACATTCTTCTAATAATCTTTTGAGTATATGGTTTATAATTCAAAAGACAAAAGTGTGCAGAGGCTAGGGAGATAGCTCAGTGAATAATGCACTTATTGCATAAGTGTGATGACTTTTGGGTCCCCAGAAAAGGCAGGGGTGGAAGCATACAGCTATAATTTCAGAATTCCTATGGAGAATTGAGAAACAAGACAGGAGCATCGCTGGAAATTCAAGGGCCAGTTAGCCTGGTGAACACAGCAGTTTAAGGAGTCACAAAGTGAGGATGGACACTTCAGGTTGTCCTCTGATCTCCACATACATATCCGTGACACACATATGCCCTCATGAATACATGAACATGCACACACACACACACACTTCATACATACATACAGAGACTAAAACAAGTATGAGGTATTAGAAGAATTAGATTTCCTGTTTAAACATATTAGTTGACATTTCTATGAACTTAATTTTCATGATTTTCTCTTATAAAGTAAAAATATACTCTCTACTTGATAGGTAACAGAAAACTCAAAAATTTTGAATTAGTTTAAATTATTTAATGAATGTCTACATACCAGGAAGTTGAGTTATTATATAATCTTTTAAAGGTTCAGTTAAATAGTTTAGCTCAACTACGTAGTCTCAAATACCTTCCCCAATTTTCACAAAGAAATTGACTTTTTTTAACCAGACCTGAATGTCGGATGAATAAAATGTATATGTTCGTTCTGGCCAAATCAAAAGGTGTTCATCCCCTTGAACATGTTCAACATTATATGTGATTTATCTTGTACTTAATTTTAGCATTTCCTGCCAGAAGTCAAGGGATCCAGATCAATGACCATTGCTAATTCTATGGATGTTCTCTAAAATGGTCCCTTGCCTTTCAAATTGCGTTAGAAACCAAGTGCACATGACTTTGAAAAGATCCATCATCCATTTAGAACACTTGGGGATTAATCATTTTACTATTATTCTTACTTGGATCCTAACAAGTTGGGGTAAAGATGAATTTTAAGAAGAAACATATATTTAACATTCCAATATAACCCTAGGTCTATCGATCTATCACCATCTATGGACTTATAATCAAAATATTATAAAAATGTATAATTTGTTATTGAAAACCAAAGTTGATTTTATCTTCACTATCAACCGTATCTATGTTTTGGTTTAAAGTGACAAATTTTAGTCTAAATACTTTGGTCAATACTTAGTATGCTTCAGCACCATGTTTCTTCAATTATTACAGGGAACATTACAAGGCACCTTGTGTAATACAATTGTGATGGATTTGAATCTTGATAATCTGCTTTTTTTTCTTACAAATTGTTAAAAGCAACAGAGCAATCCAAAATCTTTATCTGTATTCTTGATTATAACTTTGTCCTGGAACCACACAATCACTTTACATTTGTAGGTCATTTCTTTCTATCTCTGGGAAGAGCTGTTAAATTCTCTGTGAGTCTTCACTGCATTTTCAGCAGAGCTCCTCACCCTCTCTGCGTGTTTCTGTGACAAACTCAGATATATGTCATGTCTTTCTCAAAATGTCTGCTTGTTTTTATTGAGGAATATATGTCAACAAACACCAACATATGTTTAGTTTATTTGAACACTAAAATGATTTGTAGAACACTGCAGGCAATCATTTCATATTGTAGCCAATGGTTCCTAAGGAAATAGATGGCACTTTCTTCCAAGTCTCTTTGTTCTTAATAATGGAATTGTTTGAGTGCGTGCAAGATTTTTTATTGATGTCTTTGCTTTTCTTTCATAAAAATTTAAAAGCTTTTTTCATTAGGTTTAATGTGCGTGGGCCCATTTGCCTGAAAAAGGATTTGTGTTAATATTATGACTTAAGGAAACATACTTTTATGTTGTTATGAATAGGTGATGGAACTTACATCTGAATGGTGCCTGATTACATTCAAAAATTAGAATACAGTTGAGAAATTTAAATTTAAAAAAATCACGGATTCTATTACTTTGAATGCTTCACAATCAATACCTGCTATTATAACCTTACTATCAGTGAGTCTTACTAAAACATCCTTAAAATCTGGAAATGTTTTAAGCATTAGAGAAGATACAGTCTTTCTTCCCCATCAGCACCCTGTAAAAGGATTTTTTTGCTTGTATTTTAAAAGATTTCAAACAATTGAATATTACTCAAATATCTTTACATTAAATTGGAATACATTACATGTTTGTTTCTTCTTAAAATAATTAAATAATTTGTGGGATTAATTTTAACCTTTGTCAATTAAGGCTTGAACAAAATTATGAATGAAACATTAAGCTAAAAACAATATAGTATATGTTGGCATAAATTTTAATATGGAAATAATCTAACTAGTAATAAAAGATCATTAAAACAAGTATATATATTTTTATTTAGCTAATTGGTGCTTTGTTTTTTTAGGACATCACCCGGTGTTAACAAGCACATGGAAAATTATGCTGCTTGGTTGTTATTTAACTGTTTGGACATTTTAAAGAACAATTGAAAAAACATAGTAAATTTTTTCCAAATGCAAATATCCCTTGATCTCATTATTTTTTATTTTTATTAAAATTTTTAAATTATTTATTGATTTTCTAAATAACAAAAGTGTACTCTTAGACCCTCCTCTGATGAGGGTCTTTAGCAGGAATTTTGGTATGCATTGTGGGGATCAAGAGGCCTCAGTCACGCAGGGATGGGAAAACATGGTGTGTCAGGCTATTCCCATCCACCCTGAGGTGCTAACAATCTTTCCACCCCCTCTTCCATGATGCTCCCTTTGGTGGGCAAGATAGGAATCTGATTTAGTGATGTTTTTCTCTGTAGACTCTGGAGAGTTTTGATGAGGTTTGAATGACCACAGGGTCTGTGCAGTTTCCCTGCAACTGGTTTGTGGGCTAGACATGTGAGCAGTATTGCTGTTCCACTTCCTCTGAGCCCAGGAAGAGAGGAGGAGTGGACCATCTCATGACAGACAATTGATTCTCTTTTCTTGATATATTAATTTATCCTTGCCTCCCATATTCTCCTCCATCTGTAAAGTAGAACAGGTTATCCAACCAAAAGTGAGAACAGTTTGAATTAAAGGAGATGTGATGGTTAAGTTTTGTTGTCAACTTGACCATTTTAGTAATCTTGGGTGAGTCTCTGAGGATGTTTACAGGAAGGCAGCCTCTCAGTAGGGGGCAGGATGTAACAAGGCTCAGGAAAGCTAGAAACAAACTCTCCTTCCTGGGAGGGCAGTGTAGAAATTCCAGAGACTCAGGGAATAAAATCTGGGAAAAGGTTGCAAGACCCCACCCTAAGGCTTTGTAAAGGGGAAGGAAGTGTGTGTGTGTGTGTGTGTGTGTGTGTGTGTGTGTGTGTGTGTGTGTGTGGTGTTGGTGATGGGTTTCTCTCTCTGCTTGGACCTGTGAAAGGGTGTCATCCTCTTTTACTACTATGGAACTTCTCCTGGATCTGTAGCTTCAATAAATCCTTTCCTCCCAAAACTCTGCCTGGTTTGGAGATTCATCCCAGTGGCATGTGGCTGACTTGGACAAGGGAGAAGCCTAATCATTAGAGTGAGATATTGATGTGTATGTCTACTATTCTTAGAAAAAAGCAGGAGAGGTCCTTTCTAGAGCCTATTGGTTTCCTATTCTAGGTTCTCAGTATTTAAATCTTTGGAATTTGTTTTAAGAATATCAAAGACATACAGAATAAAACTTAAAATGGTTCCATTTGGTTTCTAAGACTGGAATGTCTGAAAGAATCTAAAAATCCAACTTTTCTACAAATGGTGAAGTATATTTTGTTTTATATTTCTCACAATAAACTATTTTGATACATTAAAATATAGAATAATCAATGTGAAGTATATTGTACTGTTCATTTTAAATAAAAACAGGTTATAAAATATACACACAAATTTGATGTTTTCCTGTAAAACTTTTCTATATATACTGAGGCACTGAACAATTAATTGATACAAACCAATACAAACTATATCATTATACATAACTCCTCAGAGTATAGATAATTTATTATGTGTTAATATTTTTAAATAATATATTATTGTTGTAATACTATTGTTTTATACAGAAAAATAAATATTTCTTTTCAAAAAACATACCTATAGTAATAATAGAATTATAATACTATTATATTATACATATATATTATAGTGTCATATACTATAATACTATTATACTTACAGGCAGTGTTAGCCTGTTTAAATACAAAAGATTTAAGGTGGATATTCTGTCGTATTTTTATATTTATTAACATATTAACTATACATATCGACATGATCCTTGGTGATATTCAGTGTGTATGCACTGATGAAATTCTCCCCTCTTTCTAAGCTCTAGGAATCGTTCTAAATTTCTGTCTACATTTGCCTCATTTGAGAGATAACATGGGCTACTTGTGTTTTTCTCTTTGGTTTATTTCACTGAAGATAACGTTCTCCAACCCCATCTTTCTGCTGAATGAAATTCCATTCTACTTTGTGCCTACATAGCATTTCATTTTACACACACACCATACTTTCTTTCTCCATACTGGTTGTTTGCCATTCAGAGTGAATCCATAGCTTAGCTCTTTCTAACAGTGTTACAGTCAATGGGGGGCGTAGGGCTTTCTTTGACATATGAGCTGTAGAAGTAGGATATGTGAGCTACATGGAAAGTCTATTTTTAATTTTAAGTGACTTCTGTACTGTTCTTCATAATTATTAAATTAGCTTAAATTAGTTTCGCAGGAACATGGGCAAGTTCGTGTTATTCACCAGACCTTACCAGTATATGCTATTTGTTTTAGATAAGGGACACTGAGTTCAGCGAGGTGCTCTGTCATTGTTTTAATTTGCCTTCCCTACAGCCTAGTGTTTTGTAGACAGTCATTTGCAGTATAGTGTTTCCAAAGATTAGCCTTGAATGTTCTCAGGTACTTGACAATGAAGTGTAGGTGAAACCGGGGATCAGAGTGTGGTTTGGTATTCATCACTGAAGAGGATGCACCATGTTCTCTAAGGAAACCAGCACAAGGGCTGGAGAGATGGTTCAGTGGTTAAGGCACCTGCCTCTAGTGCCTAAAGCCCAGGGTTCAATTTCCCAGTACCCACATATGCCAGACCCACAAGGTGGTGGCCCTGATGCCCTCTCTCTCTCTCTCTCTCTCTCTCTCTCTCTCTCTCTCTCTCTCTCTCTCTCTCTCTCTTTCTCTCTCTGTATCTGCTTGAAAATTAATAAATAAAATATTAAAGAAGAAACCAGCACTAGAATTCTTGGACAGGTATGTAGTAAAAATGAGGTTTATTGTCATTTATTATTTGGGGAAGTCTGGGTTAGAAGACTCTAAGCACATTTATCTGGTTAATATAGTAAAAACATTAATTTGTCAATTTTAACATGTGTTCAAGGAAAACATATGCAGAACTTTGTGTCTGTGTGTGTGTGTGTGTGTGTGTGTGTGGTTGCACATGTGTGTTTGTGCATGTGGACTCCAGAGGTCACACACTGCTTCTGTTACTTGAGTGTCATGTATTGCCTCTGAGACAGACTCTCACACTTCAGGATCACCAAGTGGGCTGAAGGAACTGGCCAATAGGCCCCAGAGATGCTCCCGCCTGTTTTCCCAACACTGGGGTCAAAGCGTGCATCACTGCGCCTGCCGGTTTCACTGGGTTTTGAAGGTCAAATCCAGATCCTCATGCTTGTAAGTAAGGCAAGCAATTTACCAACCTGGCCATCTTCCCAGACGGAATTTCTTCTTAATGTAAGGCTTTAGGGATTTTTTTTAAATTTGATTTTAAGTAGAATTGGGTTGGACTGTGATTTCACAAAACATAGTTTGCAAAACATTTAGAATGTAGAAACAAATATAATTAGAAAATTGAATGTTGCTCTGTGTGTTTATTATAGTACAGAGCTGAGCATATAACATCTATAATTTGGTTGTTAATTCAGAAGAGTTAAGCAACGCATTCATTATACTTTAAAAGGTAGGTGCAACATGCAAATACACAAGTCATTTCTGATATAAATTAAACATATTACCAAAGACTTAAATAGATAAACATTATCAAATTGTGTGTACTAGATTTGGGAAGACACACTCCATGGGAAAAAGTGTGTTTTAACTCCATTTGTAACCATTTTTCTGCGGCCTCCAAAAAGTGGTGACAGAAACAAGAGGTCAGGCTTTAAAATATTTTAAACCAAGTTTTATAGAGCCATGATTTGAAACCCATGTGCTATTTTATTATGTTTAATATGTCTCTGCATTGAAAAAGTAACGACTTGATAATACATACATTCAATAAAGTTATACATTTTGATCAAAGTATTTTGTATACAGCCTCAATAATAATGAAGTCTCACGTAACCTGGCTGGCCTCCTACTCACTGTACATGGAACATTAGATCCTCAGGCCTCTGCCTTCAGAGTGCTGGGACAGTAGACATGAGTCACCAAGCCCTAGCTTGAGCTTTCTTTAAAACTATTTTTTTATAGGCAAAGTTTCGTTGAGATTTAAATGCACGGTAAATTACATGCAATTTCTGGTGACTCTGGCAAATTTTGTGTTGAGAGCAAGTCAAAGGAGAGACCATTACTATTTACAAAGACAGAGCTGGCTGTCATCCTGTTTCTTTGTTTTCATGAAGGTTTCCAGTTTCTTTCCTTGATGACAGAAACCAGCAGGGGCTGCTGTTAGCAGCATTATAGGCAAACACATTTTCTTTTAGAGTTCAATGCTTTTCAGTCCTAGCTTTTAGCATTGCTAAAACACATTTAGATTGGTGAATATCTTATAGTAAAAGTTCTTGTCTCTTTTTGGTTATTTTTGTTATTTTTCATTTCCTTTTTGCTTTATTTTTAAGTCTCCAATATGTGGAATCATCACGTGTTAATGAAGATACTATTAGGCCCTGTTCCTCTTTGGTTAGTACAGATATGATAAAAGAAAGACACTTGGAGGCTTGAAAAAAGCAAAAAAAAAAAGCAAATGGAGTTCCCTTAACAGTTGTCACTTCAAATGAGAGCCATCTCTTCTTAGGGCAGTTCTCAATAGTATACAAAGCAATATGGTTCTAAAATATTATAAGGTCCTTTGCTGGAGGCCAGTGGAGAAATTAGGATAGAAGGCTGTTGCCCGCCAATGGCTTTGGAAGCTCTTCTTGGGAATACAGGGAAATGTTCTGTGTAAGGAGACTGCCTGCAGCCGTGTTGGCAGGGGTTAACTCCACTGTGTGTGTTACAGCCACTGAGCAGAGGGCGACATCACCTCTTAAATGGCCCTGGATGTCTCCAGCTTGCTGCTCTTCCTGTGTTTTCTCTCTCCCAGACTTTCTGGAGAAGCTCCAAATTGTGGAATAAATCACTTGTCTCGTGATGTCAAGATCATCACCAAGAAACTCTGATGACTTCAGATAATTTGGTTTCTTGGATCATTCCCATTGAAGACCTATGCTGCTGATCAAATAGCCTTTCTAAGTGAACACATTGGAATTTGTGTTACTTTCCTTTTCTGTGACTCACCCACGGGCATCTCAAGGTTACAGAGAACATTGCCTCTGAGATCATCAAATTGGAGACTCAGCATTAACCATGGTGTGGTATCATCCTCACCTTTAGGTATCAGCTTGCTGCGCTATGGTATGATTGCCAGGGTGGTTAATTGGTGAGGAAGCTGAGAAGTTTAAAAATAGAATTCAAGATAATGTTGGGCCTGGATGTATCCAATCCAAATTCCTTGCCACTGTCACTTTTAAATAAAAGAGAATGCTATTTATTTATTCATGTTATCAAGATTCTTTCTCTGGTGTTTATACTCTTGTCAGGTTGATCTAGGAAGTTAATTTAGTTGTCAGTTCTATATTAGAAATAATTTGACTGTGGTCCTTTCATATTTGGAGATCGGATTGAATGAATTCACTTGGAGATCAAGTTCTGAACAAATGACTACATCTGTGCTTACTTTAGAGCCTAGGGTTTATTCATTCATTCACTGCTCGTCAGTCCTTGTGTGGTTATTAAAAGTGTTACAATAGAAATATCCAGGGAATGTTATGAATTTAGTTGAGAAGCAACGGCCCCAGATTAAGGATCAGTAACCACAGTTATTTGAGGAACTATATCATAAATGCATTTTCAAATTGTATCTTGAGCAAAGATCATAAAGGAAGATGTTTTCTAGCAAGACACAGATTAAGAGATGCTGGAAACCTCGATCATGCTGAATATGCAGATTTGTGAGGCCTCTGTGCATTTTTTCAGGGAGCTCAGGATAAAGCTTAGATCTTCCTGCTGGCTCAGCAAATCTCAGCCATCTCCCCACTATTGGACTTCATTTTTTTTAATATGTATCTTGGGCTGGAGAGATGACTCAGTAGTTAAGGCACTTGCATCCAGTGCCTAAGGCCCCAGGTTCAATTCCCCAGGACCCATATAAACCAGACCCACAAGGTGGTGTCTTTATTTCTGAAGCATCTTCTTGTGATATTCACTGGAAAGATTCGTCGGTGGCTGGTGGAGCTATTTCTGTCAAACTCAATTTACTTTTTATCTATTTCATATTTTTCTCTTGTGAGTTCTGGCTGGGGGAGGACGAATGCAGTATTCCTAAGCATTTTGTATACTGCATAGCAAAGTTTAATTATGCAGTAGTTACAATATTTATGATATCATCTAATATTTAAATAAGGTCTACCAGAAAAGAAAATGTTAAATGTACCTTATTACAAAAGCAGTTAAAGCTTAAAATGTTATGATGGCAACTAATAGTGTTACTGATAAATAAAATTGTTGAGCTGGAGAGATGGCTCAGTGGTTAAGGCACTTGCCTCTAGTGCCTAAGGCCCCAGGTTCAATTCCCCAGGACCCACATACACACTCTCTCTCTTTCTCTCTCTCTCTCTCTCTCTCTCTCTCTCTCTCTCTCTCTCTGTATCTCTCCACTTGAAAGTGAATAAATAAAATATTTTAAAAAATAAAATAAAATTTTAAATAAATTTGTTCCATGTGGGAATATTGTTGATTTCTATAGTACTTTTTTTTTCCTATGGTGCTACCCTTAGAAAGTTATTCTTTAACATTTTTTTATTGGATAAAAGATATTGAGAGGAAGAGAATGTTAAGACATTTGATCATGGAAGACCCTATTAAACAGAAAATTGTCTCCAGGTTAAGGAAGCTACTTGGGTGGTTCTCTGGTTTTTCTTAGCTTCTTGGACTTGGTGTGAGGACTGTAAAAAGATATTCTCACAGTCACTTTCTTCTTCCCCCTATCTCTCAGTAATCTTTACAGCTCTCTTCAAGTAAGTGTCCTTGAACTCTCTAGTGCTTTGAAAGATCAAGCAATGTCCTTGATCCTTCAGAAATCCCCCAAGGAGCTGGAATTTTACCACCTGGGTCTTGAGGATGGCACCTTCTCATTTATTGTAATGCATCTCGCCTAACTGTTGGTAAAATTAACCCTCAATGATCAAAGACACTGTAGCTCTACAGACATTTGATCATTAAGGATGTTAGCACGGTAGACCATCATGTCCGCTATCAATAGATGTTGTCCATTGAAGTTTAGTTTCAGCTGTTAAAACATGAGCTAAGACACTCTAAGATGTGATCATGGAAAGGCTTTGATTATATGAATCCATGTTCTTTGTGTGTAATAACATAAATGGCATTCATGCAACCCATTAAGACTTTAATTCCTTAATTTTTCTTTGTGTATTAAAGACAGGGAAACTATTGTGATCAATTAGATATCAAAATTGATTTGCATATTTTGAACTATTTACCAACTAGCTGAATAGACATTAGTTTTTCTCTTTGGAATCTCAGTAAATTTAGGATGGAAAAGAATCTGAGATGGCAAACTAAATAAGATTATCTTGCAAATAAAGTAAGGCTGGGCATAGCAAAGTGATATGAAAGAGTAAAACTAGAAAATAGAGGAGTTGAAACTGTAAGCAAACTTGTATTCTCCGGCTGTATGTTCTTCTAGTCATGCGTTTCCTCCAAATTTCACTCAGTGCCCGGAGTTTAATCAATTGTATAGCTCTTCAGTTTGACGAGATATTTGATTAATTTCTGAATTTAAACAATAAGCATTTGGGTTGATTCCAGTTCTTGGCTATTATGAATTGAGCTGCTATAAATATAGTTGTGCAAAATTTTCTATTGGGCCAGGAAGACCGGGCTGAGTACTAGGATATCCAGGATCCCTTGCCACAAGGACTAATACAGACAGCCCACGGAGGAGGATATCCAACTGATCAGGGATGGGGAGGGGGGGAATTGGGGAAGTCGGGATAACAACGCATGGTTTGCCCACTAAATAATGTAACTCATTATAGACAATAAATATATATTTAAAAAAACAATAAGCAGCCTAAATGTTTCTACTATAATTTTGATAATTTTTCCTTTTGTGTTTATCCTTCACTGATAGTATTATTTATGATGATTTGGAATTTATATTTATTTATTTATTTATTTATTTATTTTGGTTTTTCGAGGTAGGGTCTCGCTCTAGCCCAGGCTGACCTAGAATTCACTATGTAGTCTCAGGCTGGCCTTGAACTCAAGGTGATCCTCCTACCTCTGCCTCCCAAGTGCTGGGATTAAAGGCGTGCGCCACCAAACCCGGCAATGATTTGGAATTTATAAGAGGCCCGTTTATAAACTTCAGGACTGCTAGATTTCAACTTACACTCTCATTTGTAATTATACCTTTTGTTAGTTTCTTCTCTGTTTCATTCATGTATTCCCGCTTCCTCTTCCTTGGTCTCTCCAGGGAGTACTTCCTTAAGCACTAGCAAATAAAGTGTCTTATCATTAGCTTTAGCAACTCTGAGGCTAGAAAAACTCTTAATGACATGGTTAACTGCTTAGTGGGTGCAATAATTTTCTAAGAGATTTTAGGTCTACAGCATTCGTACTGCTTATATTATTTCAATTGCCCTGTCCTTAAAAGTCATGACTATACTCTGGTTTCTCTTCAGCTCCTATAAATCTTTCGCCTTTTAAAAGTCATGACTGATACATATTAAGAACAAATTCTACTGACTTTATAGTAACTCTTCTCACTATACCCAGTAAACTAATATTGTCTTGAACAATAAAAATTTCACCGTTGGTAGAACTGCATTTATTTGCGTACTAATTAATAGTGTGATTCTGCTTACCACTTTGAAGAAATCTTGTTTCTGAAATTTATAAAGGACATCTAAATTTGTTAGTTTTTGTGTATGCTTTAGTACAATTTCAATTATTTTCTATGACAACGGTTAGTTGCTGGTCAACGAGGATCAGCATGACATTATAGTGCTGTTTAATCACCCCCTTGGTCACTACAGAATCCACAGAGAACAACCTACTGGGGACAGAACACCAGCTGCCCAATGTCAGAGGTCTGAACTGGCCCATAGGAGTTACCCAATGTGGCTTAGAAATTAACCACGACCAGGTATGTAACTGGAATCTTCTGCATCCTCTATTGACCAACCTTGACAATAGACATGGGGAAATGTCACAGAATCCGGTTCCAACATCTCCAAATAATCACAAACTCTGATTTACAACTAAGAAAAATAAGTCGGAAACACATATATTTGTAACAATTCAGATATAAAAGGTGATTTAATTGATAGAGTTTTAGTTTCCTCTCTAACACCATTGTAGGACACAGTGTTGATTACATAGACTGAATTTTATAAAATAAAAGGCTTTCTATACTGTAAGGAACTGGAAAGTGATTAGCTTTCCTTGAAGATGGGAAATAGTTTCTGGTCAATCTTTGTTGTGACTATCTGGCAAAATTATTTCTGTTTGTTCTTGTGCTGTGATCCTTGAATCCATGAGGGAATTTGTGACTCTCAGATCCTTTTCAGAACAGTGCCTGTGTGATTCTTTTTATTTAGGCTGGTATGTGCAAGCACCGTCTTAACAATATGCTATGCCAAAGTTCTGCACATCGGAATTTTCATCAGCAGAATGCTGAATCAAATCAAGTCTTCAGTTTAGTCAAACTGTCCCATGTAAGGAGAAGACAGTTCAAGAAAATGGATGAAGCAAAGAAATGTAAAACCATATGGAAAAATGAATAATACAGTAATAGTTCTCATCCTTAGGTATCCGTTCTCTAAATGAGTTCATGCTGGTTGTAACATTCTCACAACAGGAAAGTCATGAAACCTGTAAGTTTCAGGTGAATCTTTGGGTTTTGTTTGTTTGTTCAAGGCAGAGTCTCCATCTAGCCCAGGCTGACCCGAAATTCACTATGTAGTTTTAGGGTGGCCTTGAACATATGGCCTACCACTGCCTCCTGAGTTCTGGGATTAAAGGTGTGTGCCACCACGCCTGGTTTCAGGTGAATCTTTTAATTTTTAAATATTTTTAAAAGTAGATTATCAATTACTAAAAGCAATCCTTTCTCTGAAGTGAAATTGGTGTAAATTTCTTGCAGACAAATTTAGTCACTGTTTTGTCTGTTTTTTTAATAAGCAAATAATAGCTGAGCATATATATTATAGTCAATCTACCAAGCTTCTTGTTTCAGGGAAAGGCTGTTTTAAAAGGGTGTTACCATTACCATGTCTACTGGGACTTCTTGATAGAAGTAAAGACCTGTCAGTGGCTGTTTGTTCCTCTGATTAAAAGTCCTTCACGTGAAACTCCTGCTAACCTTTACTTTTTCTTCTCACACATAATTTGGAGGGCTTTTTCTTCATTTTTTTCCTTTCCTTGTGATTGTGTGTGTGTGAGACAGAGAGAGAGACAGAGAGAAAGAGAGAGAAAGAACTTGGGGAAATGAAGGATTAGCAGCATTTTACTTCTGAGTCAGAAAGTTAATTAAAGAGTGTGTATATAAAATGAAATAATGAATTATTTAGCTGATAACAAACATGATATAAAATTCCATTTATTGGATCATCAATTCAATTTTATTAGTTTTACAATGTACATCCTTTTAACAGAATACAGAATACTGTTTGAAGATTTATTTTTATGTATTACATTTGTTGTCCTATAAGAATATCTAATTGTAGCATTTTATAAAATATTGTAAATATTCAACTGAAGCATATGCAGTTTGATGAAGAAGGAAATTATATAGCTTCTGAAAAAAATTACCTAAAACCCTGAGCTACCCTTGCAAAGCTTTGTTTTTTTCCTTCTTATCTGGTCTAGGACTACTAACCCTTTGTCTCAACAGTACATCCTTTATCAAAGATACTTCTCCCAACTAGGAAGGAATTTGTTAAACACAAAAAGCTTTGGAGAGACTCTTATTGGCTTATCTCTTTAAGAAAGACACAAGTTAATGCTCTTAAAAGCTATGAATGTTTGTAAGTGACTCATTCTTAAATTATATCACTGGACTACATATTTCTAATTTTCAATGTTGAAATACACATGGGGATTGCTTAAAATTCAATAATGTACAGATAGTTATTAAATCAAGGCTTATATAAATAAAACAGCACTTGGAGTGAGAGTTCAGGTTGGTGTTGGCTTTTTCTCCTTATAAATTCAGTGCAACCAACATTGCTATTTCCCCAGTATGCAGAATGGCCATACATTCCACGTTGCAAAGTACGATTCAAGTTTAAGCATGCTAATTCACTATTCTGACTATTGAGTTTTCTTTTTCATCCTCAAAAGGGTCTTCATTTGGAAAAATAAGCTACATACCACTTTAAGAGTTCATGTGACACATGGCCATTATACAAATGACATGCCCTACATAAATTAAAATAAGAAAATCCCCTACCATTACTTGACAATTTAAATATGATGTACTATTTTATGTACTCTCTTCTGCTTTGGCCTCCAAACTATAGTAGTTATAATTTCTCCTTAGCTACACAGATTTTTAGAAGGGTCATTTACTGTGGACTTTTGAAAATACAAATGCAAATATTATTTTGTTTGGGCAATAAAATAACTAATTTGCCTGGCTACATAGGAAGAATACAGGAGTCAGATAATTACTTGGTTGAACTGTGATTTGGGGCAAACTTAGAATCTTCAATTCTGCATTTCCTCTTAAATTTGTGAAGAATCGTGGGCTTTTTTTTTGATTGCTGTTTGTCAGAATTGCAGTATAATATATCAGGTGCTCAAGATAATATTGCATATATAGCCAATGGATAAAACATGGCAGCAATTATTTTGTTATTTAAATAAGATGGTGAAATACTTACAGAAGTCCAACCCCATAGTTGGGAAGTGTTCAACAAAATTTGAACTTCCTAGTCATTGAGTCGGTTCAACACCAGAGATTAGCATTCAGCTCACACATTCAAAAATATGGAGTTTTAAACATTCAGACAATTGGAACTAAGGAAGGAACAGAAAGCCTAAAATATCCTACAGAGTTATTTTACCTAATTGTCTCTGCATGTGAGGAACTTGAGGAAATTTAGAATGATCAACATATTTCAAGAATAATATTACAGGATTTTATAAAAAATAAAAATCAAGAATCTGGAGACATGGCTCAGCAGTTAAGGCACTTACCAGCAAAGCCTAACAACCCGGGCTCATTTCCCCAGAATCCACGGAGAGCCGGATGCAGAGGGACGCATGATTCTAGTTTGTTTGCAGTGGCTGGAGGTCCTGGTGCACTCATCTACTCATTCATTCATTCTCTCACTCTCGCTTTCCTTGCAAATCAATAATTTTTAAAAATCAAGTACAAAGCTCTTTCCTGAACAGGAAAAAAAAAGAATGTCAAGAAATATTAGTTCATTTAATAAAAAGCACAACCCAGTATACTTTTGTAAGCATACTGTATGCGTTTGTTTAGTCAACAAAATAAAGCAACCGTGTTCTTTAATTATGTTCTTCTCTTCAAGGAGAAAACAGCTTTTATTTCCTTGTAATCCGAATTAGCTGTTTGTGAATTGCGAGTTCTGTTGACAGTATTTTCAGTAATAATTGCAGGCAAGCATCTTGTGATCAGCTCACAGGTCAGACAACAAAGTGTCCTAATTTAGAAATGAAGAAGGAGGTTCAACACAGAGGAATGTTTTCTCAAGTTGTTATCACAGCATGTGACTTCCAGTCATGATCTTGGCTGTAATTTTTCTTTTAAAAGTTGCTACTCCTCTACCCCTGCACATTTTTAGAACTGTCTCTTTGAAACAGCTTATTTTCAAGCAGTCATCTTTGTGGAGATGACCCAGGGTTCTCCCAGCCTAAGCAGCTACACTGGGGAGAGAGGCAGAGTCATAGTATTACATTTCCAGGTGCAACAAGGACACAGTGTAACATTTTCCTAACCGATGTCCCAAAATCCTTTAGGTAACATGCGAAGTGCAAAATTAACTAAAGCAACTAGATTCACAGCATTTACACATCAGTCAACTATTTCAGTCTTTGTTAAACAAAGGCAGTAGTAGAGACAAATTACCCTCCTCAGCAGACAATGAAAGCGCTGTCTTTAATGCATGAATGGTCTTAGCATCAATCACGCACTAAAAGGTTTTGTCATACCTGTTGATTTGAAGAGTTATGACAAAGTTGACAAGTTGAAAGCATCTGTCGAATGATGCCAGCTACTTACTCTACCTGCTTCACGGGAATGTTGTGAGATTCACTAGGCAATAATGTATGCAAAATGACTTTATATGATAAAGTGATGTATGGAAAGCCCATTTCTCAATTAATAGTGCTATTGAGTTCTGCTCTGTGCCAGCCCATGTCTTAGGCACTTAATAGCTCCTTACAAATTCTTCGAGCTGTCCATTATTTCATTTAACTCTTCCTATCAGATTAATGTCCATATTTATATATCTATCTGTCCATCTATCCGTGTTTCAGAATGTCTCTCAATTCCTTGCTCAGTGTCTGAACTCTGAAAAAGTTTCATTCTTTTTTAATTCTTTCACGGAGTTTCCATTTCTTTAAGACTCAGTTCTTGATCAAACATCCAATTGTGAAACTGCACTCAAAGCTCTACCCTCAAGATTTTGAAGTGGTTCTAACTCTGCAGAATGCTGAACTGCTTCCTAGATTTTACTGTCAATAATGTCTTTATTAACCTACTGAACTGTGGATTCTGGTTTAGTGGACTCTGGAATTTTGGATTCCTTAATCTGAGGCCAGTGTGGCTGCTTTTACAGACACACCATCAGTACAAGGATCTGTCGGATGCCCCGTCGATGAGAGCCCTGGGTTCTCTTCTTAGACATATTTCCACAACCCATTCCTTTAAAATACCATTCTTCTTATAAATCAGTAAAATCTCTGAGCTGTTAAACACAGTAATAATACTGCACGTCTTTCCTAACCTTTGCAAAAGCCATATGCAAGGGAGTTCAACAACAAAGAATCTTTATTATTTTATTTAGAAAACACTCCCTTGTTTTAATGAGCTCACTGGCAGGCAGTGAAATTATGATATCCAATGGATGGGATCTCCATGTGTTTTGCGTTGAATTAGAAGGTAGAATCTGTTCTCACAGTGGCTCCCTCCTTCTTGATTACTATGTGTACGTGCACATACTCCCCAATTGGACAATCACCCCACATAAGCATGGTGAAGTGAAATGAAGTCAATGCCTGACTTCAATCCAGTTTCATGAAGGCTTTCTAATAAGCATCTGTTTGTTCTATTAAACTTTATATTTCTGTCTACTTTGAAATATTTTGATTGTTTTGTTTTCTTTGACAATTCACTTCAGACATGTTTATGTTCGGAATGCTTATGTCTAATCGCTTCATGTGAGTGATAGTAATAATTGATGATGATATATATTCTTTACAAGGTATATTTATTATATTTATTTACAAGGAGATAGAGGGGGAAGGAGAGAGAGAGAGAGGGAGAGAGAGAGAAAGAATGAGCTTTGCAGGGCCTCCAGCTGCTGCAAAGGAACTCCAGATGCATGCACCATTGTGCATCCAGTTTTATGTGGGTACTAGGGACTCAAACCTGGGTTGTTAGGCTTTGCAGGCAAGTGCCTTAACAACTGAGCCACCTCTCCAGCCACAACATGTCTTAGTCATGATTTTAATTTCTACTTTCTACCTTTTGTTTTATTTGAATTCTCCAGGCTCTTTTTGAGTGAAAAAATATAGAAAGCATACAATTGTCTTATCAAGATTCACTTAATGTATTTGTACATATCTTTTACCAACTCCACTCTTGAATTCATGGCTCATTGTTTTCTATCAATGAGAAATCTGGTGACCTGTCTGTAGGTCAAGAGTCCATCCAGATGTTCCTCTAACCTCAGCATTCTGCAACGGTCACTATTCTGTACGATAAGATACTTCCATAGTCTACACCCTGTGCTCTTCTATTACAATACTTAGCAGTGGTATCTTCACCTCCGTCTTCAGTGCTTTTTCTTACCTGCTAGATCTCCTTCGTGGAGAAATCTATACACCAATAATAATTGTTGACAAGTTGTTTTAATTTTTGTTGTACTTTGCATTCACAAATGGACTCACAATACCTGGATTTTGATTTACATAGCGGAGGTCAATTATATCTTGCAGACTTTTGATTGGATGATATGCAGCTACATTTCTCATATTAAATACCTGAAAACTTGTTCATCTCCAAATCTATGCAGTTCTTTCATAGGGGATATAATTCCTGGCTGTGAAGGAAGACATGAAGAAAGTTTATCAAATTTCTAAGTTGAAGCATCAGGATTTAACTGGGTAAACCAGACTAAACTGAGACTATGTTGCTTTAATTCCCTATCCATGGTTGAAAATATTTTAACACATATGAAATGAATGGTTTATGTATTCTAACTGTGATTCTGTTTTTTTAATATTTTATTTATTCATTTTCAAGCAGAGAAATACACACACACACACACACACACACACACACACACACACACACACACACACAGAGTGGGAGAGAGCACCAGGGCCACCACCTTGTGGGTCTGGCTTATGTGGGTCCTGGGGAATTGAACCCAGGGCCTTAGGCACTGGAGGCAAGTGCCTTAACCTCTGAGCCATCTCTCCAGCCCTGTGATTCTGTTTTAATGACAACGAATAAAGTATGTTGAACATTATTCTACATAACTTCCAAGTTCAGTTCTTAAAGGCAATATAAATTGTACCTTCTCCGTGGTGGCTGGAATGTAATTCATGAGTGTAAATACTCAATCACCAGTGGTTGGCACTGTTCCTGAAGGTTGTAGAACCTTTCAAATGTATATGGAGCCTTGGAAGAGGAAGCACATCGCGGAGTGGGCAGCTGGTTCTCACAGGCCAGCCCCACTTGATCTCTCCTTCCCCAATGCTGCTGTGACCATCTGAGACTGACTGTGTGCACATGCTATGCTTTCCCTGGCATGATAGATTCCATTGAAACTGTAAAGCCTTAAAAAACTCTCACCTTCCCTAAATTGCTTCTGGTTAATAAAAAGTTCCAGCAATGACAAAATAACTGACACATACACTGACATATTCATTCAGAAGATTCCCAACTCTTCTGAGTACTTCCTTTCTCTACTGCCTTGTGTTAAATGCTCTGTTGAATTCCAGGTAAGAACCAGCATGCTAATCTACCTGGCAGGTTAGTGAACCCCTAACGAAAATCAAGTACAGATGAGGCTTAAGATAAATGACTTCCAATTTCAACTGGTATCTGCTTTCTACTGCAGAAGTGGTCCTGAAATGTCTACTTCCAAGCCAGCCTGTTTCTTAATTCCTGACCCACGAAGAGGGGAGTAAACATAGGCAATGGTTTTAAATTTCAGGCAGTTAGTTACACGTGGTGCTAGCAGGGACAAACCTTTGTACAGTAATTCACAAATTCATTCAAAAGACAATATTGATTTCTGAATTCTAGAATCCCATATAATCTTTACGACATATTTAATGAATGAAGTTGTATTCATTTCAACAAAAGATGATACCCTGAATTGTGTTATGTGTAGAATATATAGAAACGTGTTTATAGCTTGCTCAATTACTCAGTGACTCGAGACCCCAGTGAAATAACAACTGAACAGTCAAGACTATGAAAAAGTACAGCTCTGTCCCAAGTTAAGTAAATAAAAATCAATGTTTGAACATACTTTCCTTTACAACTCTGCAGCACAATAAACCTCACAGCCTCAACATTTCCATTGGTAGCTCCCAAGTCATATTCTTTTCCTCTCCATCTTTGTGCTCTTTTTTTTTTAAAATATATTTTTATTTATTCATTTTCAAGCAGAGATGAGAGAGAGAGAGAGAGAGAGAGAGAGAGAGAGAGAGAGAGAGAGAGAGAGAGAACACCAGGGCCACCACCACCTTGTGGGTCTGGCTTATGTGGGTCCTGGGGAATTGAACCTAGGGCCTTAGGCATTGGAGGCAAGTGCCTTAACCGCTGAGCCATCTCTCCAGCCCATCTTTGTGCTCTTAAGAGATGAAATAAACCCAGTTTCTTTATATTCTTCACAGGATAGCAGTGCACCTTACCACTCTGAATGCTTCTAACTGTCTAATCAATGTCAGAAGAGGCTTCAAAACTTTAAAATTACTCAACTAAAAGAGATAAATGATATGCATATGAAAATATGACTCTTTTCAAATATTTGAGATAGAGCAGAGGAGAGGGATGAAACGCATAAAGAGAGATAGAGTGAGAGAATCAGTTTAATTTCAATATGCTATGAGACTTTTTTAAAGCATGAATCTTGAATAGAAAGCCCTCAGATTTGAAGTACTTCACAGAAAATGTGGTCCAGACACAAGAATGACATATGTCAGTGATAAAGCAGGAAAAGACCAAGACGAAAGGTAATGCCTGCACATACGAAAATCTCGTCATTAAGCAAAAATAAATGTAAAGAAAGAATAAAACATATCTTTCTGATCATCTTTGGGAGTTCTCAGCTCAAGGACTTACATTAAATCACAAATCCAGTTTTCAAGAGAACACGTAAATAAATGTAATAACCTCATATCATGAAGCTGGCCGGTTTTAAAGGGTAAAAAATAGCCTTAACATAAAGAAACCCTTAAGGAAGACACGATCAGGGTGTGAGTAACATTACATTTTCTTATTGATTCAAAGGACTTGTCTGTGACATTTTGTTTTCTATTTTTTATTAGATTCCATTTCTCATTACAGAACAGCAATACATATTTATCAAGTCAATAGGTGATTTCTAATATTTGGGTTTTTTTTAACTAAAATCTCTTTATCTTTGACATTCCTTTGGCTATATTGCTATGCTCTTTATCAGAGTTGAAGGCATCCATTACTTTCCTCTACGATGCTTATGTTTGCCAAAGGTTGTTGGAATCTTGTGGCCAAACAGAGTGTTTGCACACAGAGAGATTTCAGCATCATCCCATTACTGACTTAATTCAATTTTTGTGTGTTATTTGTTGACATAAGTATAAATCATTGAATGATAAGCATATAGATTCTTATTACTGAAAATGGAAAATAATTGAATGTTCTGATACTAGTGCAAGTCTTTCACACGAATCAGTAACATCCACTTTGGCATGTTACCATGATTTGATGATTATAGCCTCTCTTAATATACAGTACTTTATGATGCATTGACTTCTCTGTTTTGTTAATTCAGTAAAGTGACAAATAACAAAATAAGCATGGACTGTTAAAGTCCCTGTTTAGATAATTTATTAAAGTCCTCCTTAACAAACATCCCTCCAAAATGCAACCGCTATAAAACATGCTCATCAGAGTTCACATTTTTTTTCTCTCTTTTGCATCCTGTTTACTACTTGGTGATATTCTGAATGTCTGTCATATTTCCCTTTGGCCACGCAGGTAGTGACCACTCTACTGAATAGCACAGCCTTTAGGCTTGGGTAGAAAATTTCATGAATTATTCAAAGAAATCTGTAATTAAATAAATATGGTAGAAATATAAAAGATCTCCCAAAATGTTAAGAAATATAACAGAATTAGTTTAATATATTCTTCACCCTGAAATATAAAAACATAGGAGTAGAATTGTTCACATATGTGAGGTCCAAAGAAGGAAAGGAAGAATGAGGAGCAGTGTAAGGATGCTTCGGAGATTGCTTCTTCAGTGTCTTATGTACAACACCAACCATGACCATGAACTTGGAGGATAAAGAAGCCTCCAGTGGAGTCATTGAGCGAATATTTCTATATTGTTATTTACAAAACTTCTATTTTTGTTTTATTTTAATGCTCTTTTTGGTTTATAATCATGATTGATAAATACATATCTTTAAAATAATATTTTCAATATGTATGTGATTCAAAGTTCATTTTTTTCTTTCCCTTAGATTCTTTGTGTCTTTATAGCCTGTGGAATCTTGCTTGGTAAATAAATCAGTGAAGGCATAGATGTTGGTGTGGAGGCAGATATTTATGAGAAATAGGCGTGGAGGGGGGAGTCACACTGTGCAGACAGCTTTCCACACAGAGCTCTCTGGCCCCCTGAAATACCCTCCACTGTTCTTAAAACCACAGGAAACCTATTTGTTTATGGAAGTGTGCCCGGTGTTTCTTTCTCATAAATTCATAAATGATTAATTATCATCTAGAAAAAAATGGGCAACATTACAACGTGAGGTTTCCGTTTCCATTGGAATTTAAATAACCAGGGCACTTGAGGGAGATCTAATGATCTAACAGAAAACGAGGAAAATGCAAAGAAAGAGCACAAAGTTAGATAGAGTTACAATTTACTCCTAAATTGTACTCCTCAACCAACCAGACTTTATATCTACTTCATACGCTTTTGCAAATTGACAGAATTTTAACTCATTTTGTCAGACAATTGGGATTCCTCCTCTCAGAATAGTCCTGACATAAGCGAAGCAAAAACCTTCTTCTGCCAGTCAAGTAAAAGCCTGAAATACTTGATAATAATTTCAGATAATAGTACTCTTGCAATCAAATTATGAATAAACTATATAGAAAGTTGATAAGTGAAAAATACATTCATTAATGACAATACTTTCCTTGAACGTTTCCAACATTTATTCAAAAATGAAAGATGGTCATTGAAGAGAAATACCAAGAATGTAGGACTCAGCATCAGGTGTTAAAACATTACATATTTGGAAGAAATAAGCAAGAAGCTATCAGGCTAATGTCTGATAAAGTCTAATGCCATCACGTAGAAGCACGTGGACCTGTTTGGGAGGTAAAGACTCTTCCACAGAGACACACTGAGACATTGGGATGAGCTAACGCAGGGTCTGTTCTCTGGGGCAAGAAGCGACAAAAAATCCAGGATGAGGGCTGAAGAAGTGGCTTAGCGGTTAAGGCGCTTGCCTGCAATGCAGAAGGACCCGAGTTCGATTCCCCAGTGCCCACGTAAAGCCAGATACACAAGAGGGCACATGTGTCTGGAGTTCATTTATAGTGGCTGGAGGCCCTGGTGTGCCCATTTTCTCTCTCTCTCTCTCTCTCTCTCTCTCTCTCTCTCTCTCTCTCTCTCTCTCTCTCCTCTTTCTCTCACATAAATAAATAAAATATTTTTTAAAAAAAATCCAGGATGAAGGTCTCATTTTTAAGTGAAGCCTGCATTTTAAAGAATAGGCTATGAGCATAATCATAAATGTTTATTAGCTAAACATAAGTATATTGTTGTCTCTTATTTTGTCTCATACTTCTTTGGGCCTTTATTCTGACTTACTTATAGTTTAAATAATATTTACAGAAAAGGACGATGTATATCGATGTTAGTTTAAGAGTCCTTACATGTATATATGACAATACCAATGGCATACATCAATACACACAAACACACACACACACACACACATATATACACACACATATACACACACATATATACACACACATATGTATTTTATCAAATCATGGTCCTTGAGGTAGAACTTTCATAATCTTCTAGGAATCATCGATACAATCTTTCAGGTCTGTAACAACCGAATCCATATCTGGATTTTAACAAGGTTTACAAATGTATTAAGACTGTACTAAATGTTAAAGGAGGTCTAGGCAGTTCAGTGAGTAAAATCGTTTGCTGTGAGCGTGACCTTCTGAGTTCGGATCCTAAGAACCCATGTGAACTTGACAGTCAGGAACTTCACGCTTCAGCCCTCCTCCAGTGATGTAGAAGGCAGAGAGAGAAGGCCTAACATGCTTAACACTTGGTGCCGAGTGAGGACCAACATCCAAAGACATGAGCCATGGCATATGTGCATCTATTTCTCCACACAGAAATAGTTTCAAATGCTAAGTGCTACCCACATGGAAGGGCTTTTCATTGGTATTTTACCCATTGCAACTAGATCCGGCTAAACTTTGAGCTTTATAACGTAACAAATAAAGATGAATAAATAATTGAATCAGAGAACATACAGTATAAACAAGTGCTATCCATATAGCCAAAGTGCGACACTATGTGTGAAGAATAAAATGTCTATAATGTGATTTTGGGTTGGTTTGTTTGTTATGAGATAGGGTCTCTCTCTAGCCCAGGCTGGCCTGTCACTCACTCTGTAGTCCCAGGCTGGCCTTGAACTCAGAGTGATCTACCTACCTCTGACTCCTGAGTCCTGGGATTTAAGGCATGTATCACCACACACAGCTACATAATGTGCTTTTAATTATACTAAGTTTTTATTTTGTATCTCCTCCCTTAACACATAAAATTTAGAAAAGACATTAAGCTTAAGATCAAAATTAATGCAGAGATATTGAGTAATCCTCAAGTATATAAAGGGATATTATATCAATAACATTCTTCATCTGACCAACATCCATGGGTGTCTTTAGTCACAAAAATAGGTTTTTACCTGTGTGTGTGCACATGTGTTTTGCTAACAAATTGCTTCACATAAATACTATTAAAACTGCAATCTGACTATTTAATATTTTAAATGCCTAGAGTCATATAACATATGATTGTTTTATTTTAATTAGCTTCTCAGTTAATGCAGTTATTAATTTCAGCTGAATTATATCTCTATAAAATTTGGGCAAGTCCTTGATTTCATCTGAAATGAAATGATTGTTTTGTACTACAGGCTACATAATTGATAATTTTCCAAATATGTTCCTTTGTCATTTCCTAACAGAACATGCCAAAAATTGAGGTTGGTTTTCATATAACAAATTTACAGAAAAAAAAGTAGAGATTAAAGTCTTCAACTCAATTATACTTCACAAAAGAAAAACAGGATGGTGAAATTCTAGAAGTACCGAGAAAAAGCTGCGTGATCCATTTATCAGTGACAGGATAGGAGGATGAGATCATTCTTATCAGAAAATGCTGTGCAGGGCAGATTATTTCAGACTGCTCTGGGGAACACTGGCCTCTTGGATGCTGGGAGAATAGCTTTCTCTGTGCAAAATATATCTTAAGCTCTTCTAGTGGGTAGCAATGCTGGTGAGTAGATTAAATTACTGAATTCAATTCTTACAAATAAGCACATATAATACTGTTTTGTTCATCTCTCCCCTAATTTATTTTATGATATAAAATACTTTTAGTTTATAGATAGAACACATTTTAGTGCATATAAGAAGTTATAAAATCTTAGCTTATAAGAATCACTGTGCTAAAATAAATTTAATGTTATATTTGTATGTCAATACGCATTTCTTTACTTGCTAGTAAAAACACTATCCCTTAGGCTTATCTTTGAGAATATCCAAGGTGTATTTTCCATATTCACCAAAACACAATGGTTATGTGGATTAAATTTAAATCTTCTTAATATAATGAACATTTCAATGACATGTATATATAAAAATGTATAGAGATAGAGCAATACATACATTTGTACATACATACATGGATACTAGAATGAAAGCAATACAATGTGCTTCACATATACTCATTATCTGTAATGCCATTATCCAAAATTATAATTAATTTAAAGATAAATCAGTGAAATTCCAATGAGAAACAAAACCAAAAACCTTAGAGTCATTGAATACATTTCACAGTCCGTGTGTGTGTGTGTGTGTGTGTGTGTGTGTGTGTGTGTGTGTGTGTATGTGTGTGTGTATGTCTATATGAAGGGTGTCCTGAGCTAAAGTCAGTTAAAATAATACTAAAATAGAAAAGAGATAGAGAATTCATTTATTCTCTTCATCAGCTAAGGTAACATTTTATTTCCATTTCTAGTTCTTTAATTATAATGTTGAGTATTTTACTGATTTATGACACATATGTTCTTTAAATTTAATTTTCACGATGCCTACTTTAAATTATTTTCAGAACAAAAGCATGTGTAAACAAATCAATTTCTGGTCAATGATTTTTTTTATTGTCCATAATGAGCTACATTGTTTAGTGGGCCAACCATGAGTTGTTATCCCCAATTCCCCATTGCCCCCCTTCCCCATCCCCAGTCAGTTGGATATCCTCCTCCATCTGGATCAGTCTTTGTGGTAGGGGATCATGGATAGCCCAGTCTTCAGCCAGGTTCTCCTGACCCAAGTGTGTTGTTACTGAGGGGTGCCATGCCTCTGATATTCTCCCCCATCACGGCTCTCACAATCTTTCCGCCCCCTCTTCTGCTCTATGATTTTAGGCGTCCACCGACAAGCCAGTTCCATTCATTTACAAACTTTGCCTTCATGCTTGTAGAAGTTAGACATTTCAGGGATTTTTTTTTTTTTTTTAGTAATAATGGCAATGAAATATAAAAGATGCCCATTCTAAGAAAATTATTGACAATATCTGCTTAATGCACAAATACTCTGAGATTTAATCACTAAAAAGGTTTTTGTCATACCTGTTGACTGAGAAGCATTATTGAAAGAACAGGATCTGGACAACGTCCAATTCCTGACTATTTCAGGTGTTTTCAAACGCCGTTGTTTTGAAGCAGAGCTAATGCAATTTCCTTTCCATATTACTTATAAGTTACTCGTGTTTTTATGTATCGATGATGAATCTCCATATCCACTTCATAAGCAATATGAAATGTGGGTGGTTTTTTTCGACCTTGTAGAAATCTTTTGCTAAACGAGAGCTAAGTTACTCTCCTATTGTTATTTAGTCAATATTAGAGTCAAGACACATAGTCTACCATTCTATGGTTCTGTATCTGTTCTCAGAGTGTTCAATTACCCACCAGAGAGCAATGACAAACATTCCTAGTGACTGATGGTAAATCATTAGCTACTGTCCCATTATACATTTGTCCCAATGAGAGCTTGGCTATTAATAAAATTACTGCACTCCACCCCCACCTGTTTTTGAGAAAAAGATCCATCCAGATTGCAGCATCATTGTGCCAATTCAAGAGTTTTGCTCAGCACACTGTCAATGGTTGTGAAGTGCCTATTTAGTGTTACCTTTCTATTATGAAAATAACAACTCAGAAAAATGAGCCTCCTTCTTCTTGCTCACCTGCCTTAAATGGATGTTCTCCTCTGACTCGTTTTTTTCTATTCATCTCTCAAGCAATTCATTGCTTTATTTTTCTTTCTGCCATTTCCTTTCTCATAATTTACAGCAATGTTCCCTTTACAGAAAACTGTTAAGCAGCCCCTGTGTTCACACTGCTAATTTCTCCACTGAGTCTGCAGTTGACAAGGAATGAGGTTAGTTTTTTGTTAATTTTATTAATTTGGAGAGGATAAAGGATGAGAGAGAGAGAGAGAGAGAGAGAGAGAGAGAGAGAGAGAGAGAGAGAGAGAGAGAGAGAGAGAATAGATGTGCCAGGGGCTCCAGCCATTGCAAACTCTTAACTCCAGATGCAGCACCACCGTGTGCATCTGGCTCTACCTGGCAATGAGGAATCAAACGTGGGCTGTGAGGCTTTGCAAGCAAACCCTAGGCACTGAGCCATCTCTCCAGATCAAAGGTTATTTTTAAAAGATTATAAATGTGCGGGATCATAGATCAGACATTAGATATCAACAATCTAATTAATAATTCTCACTGGTAGTTAAAATGGGCCAGATGGTTGTGCGCATGTGGATTGCTAGATCACCGTTTCCAGTAATGTATGCCAAACTCAGAAGTCTTGAGTTCTTATCCTTAAAGTTCTTATCCTCCTCAGGAACTTCATGTCACAATTCCAGAAACGATACTGACAATCAGATCATGTGTTCATTTGGAACAGTGTTAGAGTAGATGCTAATGTTTTGATTTTGAAATTTTCTTTATAGCGTTAACAGCTACCAAGAGATTGAGATGCAAAGAGGAAAAGGTCCTATCATACAAGAATGAAAAATGGTTGGGACCAAGTCCAGAGTCTTATATTCTTTTTAACATGATAATTTTCATAATCTTATTTTTGTCCTAGCATAACAACTCACTTCCTATATATATGTGTGTGTGTATATATGTGTGTGAGTGTGTGTGTATATAAATAAATAAATAAATATATATATATATATATATATATATATATACATATATATATATTATTTTGACTGCAAAATAATTGTAGAAGAGTCATATAACATCAGAGCTGGGTGAAATATTACATCTGATAATTCCTTTTAGTTCTTTAAAAAAGGTCAATATTTAAATTAAGATCTATATCAGTTTAATTCATAGAAAATCTTAGTTTAAATCTTTCTATTTTTGTAAGTCATGTTTATAAGAGATAAGATTTGATCTGAAGCACGATTTATACTAATTTTTAAAAATTCATTTCCGTTGCCCTTTGAAAGCCTACTGAGAAAATTGATGTCTACCTAGCAAATTGAACGTGGCCTTCAACTCACATAAAGTGTAAGTAGAGAGACGAAGGTCAAGGCCTTATTGGAAGTAATTGTTATCTAATTAATACGAGGGTTGTAATTATTTGGGCTTAAACTCAAACTGTGTTTTAAAAATACAGTTATTTTCTCTTATTTTACTTGAGAATTTTATTATATGAACATATTGCATATTGGTCATATTTTCATCAGATTCTATCTTAACTCCCCTCTGCCCTGCCCCCATTCCTCAATGAACCTCCTCAGAGGGTTATAAAGTCAGTCATCATGGTGGGGTCATTAGTCTCTGTGGGTGAGGGGCAGTGTCTCACACACAGTACACCTTCCTGCTCTGTGGCTCTTACATTCTTTCTGCACCCTCTTCCTCAATGGTCCCTGACCCTTTCAGGACATGTTATAAGTTGCCTTAGTGGTCAGTTCTCTGCAGACTCTATTTTTCTCCTTTGCTGAGTTTTAAGTCTCCTCAGTGTCTTCCACAATCTTTCTGGAGGAGGATCTCAGGCTAGCAGGGAGCCCAGCATGCGTGTTGAATTTACCACTTCTGGAATGCTTCCAGGGCCCTGGCAGATGGGAGAGAGATGACTCATCTAGTGTCAGCTTTCTTTTCTTGTCACTGATGGGCCTTGGATCTCCCTGGTATTTCCTGCCATCTATAAAACACATTCTCTAACCAAGAGTGAGGGTACTATAGATCAAAGAGGTTGGCATAGATATTTAGAAGACTTTGATCTCCCTCTCCTTTATCCTAGAACTATGGGGGCTTCCCTCTGACTATGATTTTAGGATGAAACTCTCTTCTGCCTAAATGTACTTGTTACCTTTCTCTTCCAAAAGATGGTTGCATCTTTTCATTAGCTAATCAAGAAGTTTCATGGTTTCTGTCATACTGACTCTAGTAACCATGAGTTTGGTGTGTCTCACTCTCCCCCTTACTCCTGACCCTTCCAACTCCCAAAGTCTGTCACTCTCCTTACCTGTCTTCTATGCCTTCCTCTGATCCTGTCTTGTTTCTTCTCTCTCCCAGCCTCATTCTAGCTTCCTTACCAGGATTACTGATATTTCTTATAACATAAATGAAACTATTCCATGTTAGGAACAACATAGGAGAGAGAATATAAAACATTTGTCTCTCTGAGCCGAACCTCACTTAGTGTAATTTTTCTAGGTCCACCCACATTCCCCCAAATTTCATGATTTTATTTTATTTTATTTTTATTTGCAGCTGAGTAGATATATGAAACACATCATTATTATCCATTCATCAGTTGATGGACATCTGGGCTGATTCTATTTCCTAGCTACTGAGAATAGAGCAACAATAAACATGGCTGAGCAAGCATCTCTATAGTAAAATCTGGAGTCTTTAAGGTATATGCCCAGGAGCGATTTAGCTGGTTCAAATGGTAGATCCATTTTTAGCTGTTTGAGGAACCTTCATACTTTTTTCCATAGGGACTCTACAAGTTTGCATTCCCACCAACAGTCATTGAGGGTTCCTAAAAGATAATAGTTTTTTGTGACAACTTGAATTTTTCAATGTTTTTACTTCAGCCAGAAATGCAAAGCCTTATAAATTATAACCTTTTTTTTCTTGAGATGTAGTAATTGTAAAAATAAATGTCTCCTCTTATGGCTAAAGACTGGTGATTAATTAAAAAAGGTTTAGTTGCAAAGGTCACCTGGTGACTCAATGTAAATAAGATGTTATTTCATTCAGAGTTTTCTTTTAATTAATTGTATTCACTTTGGCTTATTCTTACCATTAAGGTCAAATTTATGGCACAGATGGCAATATAAAAATATCTACTATAGAACTACGGAACAACCATAAATATTCTAAAATAGCATTTCTCTAAAATGAAGGAAATCTCTAAATGTTATTATAGCTATTAGATTATAAAGCAAACTTTTCCCATGCCTACATGTGGTTTATAATAAGCACGGTCCTGTAATACTAACTACTTAACCCTGCACCTATGTAAACAGAAATAGTTTTATTTATTTAGACAGGTCTGTGACTATTATATCTCAGGAATTTTTGGACATCATTGTTTTCTGAGATGATAAGAAAGGAACATTCTATACTTATTCTACATTCCCTAAGAGAATCACAACTTAGTTCTTCCATACATTTTTAAATTTTGAAGAATTTTCAGGTGTTCAATTTATTTAATAAGAGTACAAAGTGACTCACAAAATTTTAGTGGACCACAAAAAACTACTTTTCAAATCTTAACATTAAATTTTTATGTACTTCGCTTTTTTTTCCTGTTTATTTTTGGAAACAGTTCACTTAGTAATAGGCAATCAGATTTACCACACTTGCCCATGATGTCAAGTATAAAACTTATTAATATCACAGGTTCCTTTCTTTAGAATCAATTCAACTTAATTCCTTCCACAGCATTAACTTCTTTGCAAAGGAAGTATTGATGAAAAATATTGATCTTTGGGCAAAATCCATTTTGTGCAGTATATTGATGTTGTTTAATTGTTCGCTCATATTAAATAGACCTTTGGATTAGTTTGTGGCTTAAGAATCTAAACCTCAGGGAAATTAAAAAATGTACAGAAGTTTTTATTGATTATTATAAGATATTAAATTGAAAATATATTCTAGTATTATACATTGTATTTGTAATTATTTCATATTAGTACAAATTATTCTGATTATCTGGGCAGATAAAAGATTTGTTCAAATTACATATAAATAAACTAAACCACTGAGGCATACGTTATACCCAGTGGAAGATTCCTGGATACTTCAAACAGGTTGGAAATAGGAGCTAACATAAATGTTAAATTTCTCCTGTGTCTCCATGTAAATAACTGACCCATTTCTCATCACATAGGGTTAGCCATACTTTATACACAGTAAATATAATTTTCTGACCCAAAGGAGGTCTATGAAACTATATGGCTATTGATTGTCATGTGGCATCTTGAATAATGTGCAGATTTATAAATTTTCAGGAGGATAATGATATTCAATTGGACTATACTGCTGCTTCCTATGTCTCCAATAACCTTAGTGAAATGTTCATTTTCCATGGCAAATTATAATATTAACATAACATTATAATATTCAGGGAAGATTCCTAATTGCCTTTTACCAGCTGCCTTTTCCCTGGGGATTTCAATATCTTGTTGATGTGTTGTGAGATAAGCATTCTGCAGTTAACTCATCTTCTGAGCATCTTGTTAAACATGAATCACTTATCCAATCCCAGAGAGGCACGCTAACATTCCTTTGGTTCTGCAATATAATCCTTAATTTGAAATGAAGTTTGATTGTGTTAAGTACAAAACAAAGGAGCCTGCACTACATCACAAACTTTAATGGAAACTAATGGAATTTTTGGCATAAAATGGTAGAATTAATTAGATCCGGCAATGCATACAGTTTAACTGCTGGAATGCCATTTTACACTGATGTGAACTCATACACACTTAACAGAAGACATCGAGCTGATTGCACAAAGGAGTCTCACACTTCACATTCACTGTGTAAGTTATTATCCTCTGAGAAAAGATTACTGACTTTTTAAAAGGTGATGTTATGGAGAGACATGATTGCTACCAGGATGACTGGTAGAATGATGTGTGGGCTCAGTAATAACTCTAATTTCTCATTTGCTGAATAAAGGGCTTTAATTTTAAAGTACTACGTAGTGCACGTGAGATTTCTGCTGAATTGAGTGAAATTTCCAACACTGGCTTTGAAATCTAATGGACACTGCAAGAGGAGAATAAAATAAAACCTTTTCTGTCTACCTTTGCTTGCTCTAGTTATCTATTCTGCCTTGTTAATGATCTTTCTTATGTCTTATTTCTTCCTGAAAGTTGACCTGAAAAAAAATTACATATGTGTGCTTTATCCTGGGTTTTTCCTTTTGCAGTATAAAATGTCTTCAGGCCTCTGGCTTTTTTGTAAGGGAGTAATCACACTTTTTGAGAAACGATGACAGGTTTATTAAACTGGAAAAAGGTAAAAGATAAACCTCAATTATGATTCTAAAGCTCTCTTTTTTTATTTTTCTTGATATATTTCCTTCCCATTGTAACGATTTTCTTTAACCAAGTAACTCAACATTACCTGATAATCCCAAGAACCTGAAAGTTTTATTGTAAATTGCAGATGTCAGGTGTCAGAGGAGGACCAAACCCAATATTTGAGAACACTCATTGACAAATCTTTAGTTATGCTATGGATAAATGCCTCCGTCGTATTTGACAGGCTTATGCAATGAACTCTCCTCAAATCATGGAGGCCACGTGTCTTCATACATACATACATGCACATGCGCACACATGTACACACACGGATATGCAAGATGAAAAGGCCTTTTCACATAACTGCGGTAGCAACTAGTGCAATTGGCTGAGTACTTTTTCCAGATGTTTCCTTTGAACACTTTGCACATACGTCTGTCAGGCTTGCTGGATGACTATTTCTAGCTTCTGTGCTTCAGTTCTGAATCACAACATTTAATGCCAAGCATGAAACTTCAGCTGTGTTTTCTGTTGTTGCACTGGACATGTCTGTTTGTGTGGGTCTGAGTAACGCATGGGCAAATCATGCTGGAAGATTACAGGGAAGGTAATGACAATTATTTGCTTAAGGTTGTGAGGTTGGGATTAAAAGAATGTATTTTGTTTCTATGTAGAATGATGTAAGTATAATGAAAATGTTTAGTGTATAGAAAGGCATTGGAATTTGAGAATTATTTCTTGTGGGTGCTGTGTGTGATCATGTCAAATGTTATTACTTCTGTGCTTTTTATAATCTAGAGTCGTATTTTTTGTCTAAATCACTTAAAAATTTATTCTAATTAGTACATGAAACACAAAAGATATGTATGTTGTGTACATATATATGCATATACATATATATAATATCAATTCATGAGTTGACATATATATTCATACATACATATTTTAATTGGACCAAAACTATATCCTCCAGCATTTATCCTCTCTTTGTGGTGAAAAAAAACAAACCTTCAAAATCCTTTCTTCTGGCTTTTCCAGATGCACGGTGCACAGCCCTTGTCTTTGGTTGGTCTACTGTGGAATATCTTACTGTCCTTCTAAGTCTAACTTAGAACACATACTCTACCTACCCTAACTCTCTACAGTCTCTGATGACCACAAAGCCACATTCAAGCCCCACAAGAGTATGTTGGTGTGTTCCACCTCAATCCTCCTGTCTTGCTTTCTTTTTTTGTTTTCCTGTGCTTGACTAAATTTCCTCAACATCCTCTTGGAGCTGAAAATGCGTACTGTGATGAAGTGAGACAAGCTGGCCCTGCAGTTTATGTGAAGAAATAATTCCACTTTGTCCCACTATCACAGTGCAAAGATCCATCTCCACTTGTGAAAACGCTATAAAGCGAAACTGTGAAGGCGGTCCCTTGCTGCAAACTTCATTACTTGAATAACAGGTGACTGTCATGGCCAGTGACCAATTACTGCTCTGGCAACCTATCAGGGGCTGGCCACCCCCCAGTGTGTTACTCAGCATTCCACACACAGGAACAGCATCATATGCATTTCCACTGATCCCTAAGAGTCCCATTTGCAAAACTGAATAATCAAGAGGGATTTGGTCCACGAAGAGGGAAATGCAGTGAAGAAATGGGAAGTATATAACACTGAAGTGGATTCCCAAGGAAATGTAAAGAGATTTACAGAAGTTAATTTACCCTGTTGTTGGCACCTGTGACATTCAAGGAATGCATTGAAGGTGAACTTCTCCATGTCATTAGGAAGTAGCTGTTAGGAAAAAGATGAAGATGTCCCACAGGAAGGGCTCTTCACAAATAAGTGACATTGAAGGCATTTTCAGAGATATTTCACAGCATTGAAAGTGTAAAGCAGGGAAGGTTGGACGCAGATTCAAAGTTAGAATGGATTTGGGCAAAGCATAGTGACTATCCTCACCCCTAGGTGCTACAATTCCACAGAAAGGCTTCTTCTCTTTGGCAAGATTATTTTTTAAATAGAACACCATATACAGCCAAAGCAATTTTTTAAAATCTTTTAACCAAAAAGATTGCATTTACAGCCAAAATGTAATATTTTTGAATCATCTAAAAATTTACTTAAAATTTTTTAAGTAATTATTTTTTAATCTTGTGATCAAAATTTATAACGATTAGAGAGATATAATTGTTATTATGAACAGGGGTTTTTTTGTACTCATTTACTAACATGCCAGTGAGAACTGGCCAGAGTTTGATAAGCAAGAGTCCATGAACCAATGGATGTTTGTTTGATAAATACCCAGGCAAGAAAGTTCCTGGAATTATCTTCAAGGAAAACTCCTAGGTATTATACTCAACCTTGTCCAGACCAGCCTTCCATTGACCGGTATTTGCTCCTTCACTTTGATGCCTCTCTGCTCTAAGCATGGAATCCTTTCATCTCCCATTGTGTGTGTTTATGTACCCCAGTCTCTACATGTTTCTTTTTCCTTTCTCTGCTTGCTGAATACCTGTTTGCCACCTTAATAGAGTGAGGTTTCCTCATTCTACTTTCTGGATAAGTTCATGTTAATCCTCTTTCTTTTACATACAATTTATATATATATATATATATATATATATATATCTTGTTTTGAAGTAGTTCCTATACTTACAAGTTTCTATTGAGCACAATAATTAGTTTCCTAATTTCCATTGTATCCACTGTCAACATTTTCTTTTATGAAGTTTCATAAGTTGTGTGTGAAGTAGGCACTTGCAATATCTTTACTGACTTTAAAAATGAGGGCTGGTGAGATGGCTAAATGGTTAAGGCACTTGACTCCGGTGCCTAAGGTCTCGGGTTCAATTCCCTAGGACCCATATAAGCCAGACCCACAAGGTGGTGGCCCTGGTGCGTGCTCTCTCTCTCTCTCTCTCTCTCTCTCTCTCTCTCTCTCTGCTCAAAAATGAATAAATAAAATATTTTTTAAAAATGAATGAATGTGGACTTAAAATTATCTTCTCTCCAAAATATTAAAATATTTCAGCTTACTATCGTAAGCAAGGATTCTGAATGTTACAGACTTTAATTGTGAAAGAAACCGTATAATATATATTGTCCACATGCCCATGTTATGAAGTAATTATTTCTACCCAATTAATGACAATGTTTTATTTAGGGTTGAGTAGTGCTTATTACTAATCAAAAATATTCCCAGTTCCTGTGCTTGTGTGTGGTGTGATGTGTGTGCACATGTGTGAATCCCTCGTGTACAAATCCATGGAGACCAGAGGAGAATGTCAGGTGCCTTGCTCTATCATTCATCCACCTTGTTTTCTTGAGATGGAGTCTCTCACTGAACCCTGAGCTGCCATTTGTGGTCAGACTTGCTGAGCAGTGATCCCAGCAATTCTCGGGCTTCTGCTCTGCACAGAATAGGGTTTGAAGCGTGGGTGGCCTGCATTTTCACTTGAGTGCAAATACTCTTATCTACTGAGTCACTTAGAAATGATCATGTTCAGATTACTGACATAAATTAGATGTAGGCATACAAATAGAATTTTTGCGAATAGAAGGAATGCACAAGAAACCTTACAGACAACACAGTAAGAGGGCCGCACAGAAATGTCAATGGTTTAGTTTTTGTTCTTTCTTATAATTTTCAAATACTGTTTTCTGAACAGTTTAGTATTTAGATTTTGTGGAATTTATTCTGTTAGAGGATTTTTCCTAATTTACTTTAACATTAAATAAAATTTAGGACCAGACATGGTGGCTCATGCCTTTAATCCCAGCACATGGGAGGTAGGAGGATCTCCCATAGTTCAAGGCCACCCTGAGACTACATAGTGAATTCCAGGTCAGTCTGGGCTAGAGCCTAACCCTACCTAGAAGGAAAAAATAAAAAAGACTTAGAGTGTAACTAATTTGCACAAAGTTACAGAGATAGGAGTTATTTTGTAAGACGTTGGAACCAACCATCAGAATCTATAATCCCTACTCATTCTACAACTCGGACAAAAATCCTAAAGGGAAGACCCCCAAAGAGCTTAGTTCTAGTGTGTGGTACCATGAATAAGTGCTTTTGACTAGAATATATTTTATCTTTCAAAACATTCCTTTTTTAACGTTTTTATTGGCTTAAAATTATAGATATTAACACAACAATATGCTCAGTATCATAGGTTCTTAGACAAAGCCATTGAATCCATGATGACATGCCCTCTTATGCATTAGTTATTCTCCCCGATCTTCTGCAAATTTCCCTGAGTCATAGTTGGTGAATAAAAATTTTCCATAGTTATTGGGGATGGGGAGGGGGGAATTGGGGAATTGGGGAATTGGGGTTAACAACTCATTATTTGCCCACTAAATAATGTAACTCATTATGGACAGTAAATATATATAATTTTAAAAAGTCTCTAAATTTGTGTTTTGGACAATTTTGGGCACCCTTGGTGCCTCTCTCCATTGTCCTTCCCTAGGTTATCTGCCTTGCTGTGGGAATAGATGTTTTGCTCGTCATCTCACTTCCTTAGAGGTTGTGTTTGGGCTTTGCATGGATCGTCTCTTCCTTTATCCCTGGTTCTCATTGCTTTCTGAAAGATACAAACAGAGTCTCCAGCGGAGAGTGAGATCATTATTGGTCGATTGAGACAAATATTGCAAGGTTGGTGAGCATTTGGAGGGTGTAGCCTTTCTGAGGACCTATGGTTAGTGAGGACTTCCCATGGAGATAGGGTTCTTGGTCCCCATTCAAGGTTGCCCTGGGTCCCCTTACCAGTTAGGGGTCCCCTGCCTCTGAGCGGATCTCATAGCCAATTAGCCAGCTGTAGATTACTCACCTAGGGTGGGTGCCAAAACATTTCTTGAAGTATCGTTGGTAAGTATATTCTGTATGTCAAGTTTATGTGATAATGTACTCTGCCCCCAAGTGATAGCAGGAAGTCTGCATTTTGTGATCAGCTTTTTAAATACTTTCACTGATCAGGTAAAGTTGAGTCACATATTACTATTATTAATGTGTGATCATGAACTGCCAGTGTGCTGCATTGTGAGCTAAATAAACCACTTTTATTTTAAAAGTGCCCCAGATATTTGATGATAGCAAAAATGTATAGATGAACATATAAGTTAAGAACGATTAAAAATGTTGGTTTTTTTTCCAAACTATGAACCTAAAATATAGTCCTATTTACTTTCATTTTCTTCAATTTCTTTCAATATTTAATTTTTCCAAGAAGAGATCTTTTGTCACCTTAGTTAAATTTGCTTCTTCCTATAAATTTTATTCTTTCTAATGTTACTGAAATAGGATTGTTTTTTTAATATTTTGCTCATAGTGTGTTGTTCGTGCGCACAAATGCAATTTATATTGGTTATTAGTTAATATCCTGCCACCTCGCTGAATTTTATTAGTTATCAAGCCATTTGGTGGAAATTTATAGTTTTCTATAGATAAGGCCACACTCTATACAAACACAAATTTACTTCTTCCCTTTTACTTTAGATAAGCTTTTCTTCTCTCCCCTCCCACCCTCTCCTTAGACAGCCCCCCCCCCTGCCTTATTGTCCCTAAATTTACTTTACCATCTGTCCCCTCCACCTATGACTGTGTGTAACTGAGGCACAATGAATGAATGGAGAAGTAGTGTTGTGTTCCTTTACAATACTGACAGCTCATCTAATAATGTGTTTTGGGGTTTTCCTTTTATGATTCTGTTCAAAATTGTTATAAAACAACTACTATCTCTGTAACTTTGAGAAAATTACACTTACTGCATCTATTAAAGCCTATGTGTCTGGCGTGATTGTTCTCTGATTTGGCAATGGACAGTTCTGTGCTGTTTCAGGCTTATTAATATTATTCCTTTTTTTTAATAGAGATCAAACCTAAGACCTTACCCATGAGAGGCAAGCATACTTCCATTGAAGAGCATTTTCATTCCAGTTTATGATGTTTTCTAAAAAGAAATAGGGGGCTGGAGAGATGGCTCAGAGGATAAGGCACTTGCCTCTGGTGCCTAAGGCTCTGGGTTCAATTCCCCAGGACCCACATAAGCCAGACCCACAAGGTGGTGGCCCTGGTGTATTCTCTCTCTCTCTCTCTCTCTCTCTCTCTCTCTCCTTGAAAATGAATAAATAAAATTTAAAAAAAAGAAATAGGAATACACTTAAATAAGCACTGAATTAATATTTATTAATATTATTTATTAATATTTATTTCTAGTGAAACAGTAATTTAAATATTTCTATAGGCTACACCTAGAGAGAGAAGAATTGTTTGGGATACATGTGTGTTCATGGCACTACGCAAACTCATAAGTTGTATTCATAAGTTGTATCTCAGCATATCAACTAAGCCAGAACAATTTACCTAGTGGTCAAGAGGTTCATGGAGACCAGTGTTACACATTAGTTAAAGCTATACATACATGTGTTATACTTTAAAAATATTTGTAAATGATCACGTGCCTGAAAAACTCCACGTTTCTTGTTCTACAATTTCACATGCTTTAACTTGAGGTTCAGAGAAGTGTTGTGCTGTGAAGGTGAAATATCCCTGAAAGGTTCATGTGTCTGAGAACTTAGCTCCCAGCTGGTGGCAGTGTCTGTCCAGCCGTGGAATCTTTGGGACATGGTGCCTTTCTGGCCACTAAAGGTAAGCTTTTGAGGATGTGGCCTCACCCACCTCTGGATCTGGTCTCTGCTCTCTGATCTGCCATGATGTGAAAGGTGAAAAACACTTTTTACTCCTGCTGCCCTCCATCAAAGCCCTCCACCACATTCATGCCTTCCCTGGCCCTCATGGGCTAGGTCCCATGAAATGGAACAAGGGACACACTTCCTCATCAGTCACTTCTCTTAGGCAATTTTATTGCAGCAACAAGAAAAGGAACTAATACAGGAGAGTTTGTAGGACAAAGACATGCAGTTGAATTCTAGTAACTTGAACTCTAATCAAGTTGCTTTTCGAATATTTCCTTTTGAATCTTGTGTGCATATGTGTCAATGTACAGATCAGTTAGACAACTCAAATGTCTAATACCTAGAGCCTAACTCCATTATTCATTTTTTATAAATTTATTACTTGTTTATTTTCATGGGGAGAGAGAGAGAAAGAGAGAGAGAGAGAGGAGAGAGAGAGAGAGAGAGAGAGAGAGAGAGAGAGAGAGAGAGAGAGGAGAGAGAATATGGGCATGGGCACTCCAGGGCCTCTTGCAATTGCAAATGAACTCCAGACACAGGTACCACTTTGTGCATCTGGCTTTAAGTGGGAACTGGGGAATTGAACCCAGGCTACTGTGCTTTGCAAACAAGCTCCTTTAACTGCTGAGCTATCTCTCCAGCCCTCATTATTAATTTTTTAGGGTGGGAAGTTTTCAAGATCTTATTTACATTTACTCTCATGTCTAACAGACATCTTTATAGTGATGGAATTCAAATTACCTTTCTTTGACATAGGGGGATAGTGAATTTCTTAACATGATAGAAATGGATTGGAAAAGGTATAAACACACACTAATTTTATATAAAATGATGAGAATTCGGGCTTTGTTGACTACTTGGTAGCTTCAGCTCTCTGACAAGTCTATCATTATAACATGAAAACAGATATGTGTATCAGTAGAGGTAAAAATGTTCCCATCAAACTTTATTTATGCATTCTAGGAATTAATTTTTATCTAGTGTATATAGGTGGTTTGAGTATTTGCATACTAAAGAATTGATCTCATTTTGCTATCTACGTACATCCTGTGCTCTGGTTGAACCCCCCCCCCATAATCCCTTCCTGCCATCCTCCTTCCTGACTAGCCCTCTGCCTTCCCCTTAAGAGCCTTACTTTGCCCATCTCATGTTCCGCCATTACATATTTGCACATGTCACCATATCCATTCTTTAGACTATTTAATTACATATTTATTACTACCTTCTTAGAGAGCATAGTCAGGGCCCTTTTCATGCAAGCCAAGAACTTTGCTACTGAGTAACGCCCACACCGCTCAAGTATTTTAAATTAAAAAAGAAATAAACAAAATTATAAAACAGCTTTCCTTGAGGACTCTCAAGAGAGATGACTCACTGGAGAGGCCACAGTTGACTATTTGTCTGTGTTCTTATTTATTCTCACTAAAGAGTAAGGTTTAAAATTATTTCCAAAGCTCTAAAAATCTCACGTAGAAAGATATGCCACATAACCCACAAATGCTGAAAGGAATGACACTTCTTGTGGCATGATTATAAAATCCTCTTTTATTGATGCAAGTGTTCTAAATGTGTGTTTTTAATATGTATTTTTAAAATGTCACATGAAATGTACATTTCATTCTTTTCCAGAACCTATGAAACAAATAGTGATTCACCTACCAGACCAAAGTGATTACAGAGATTTGAATAGCTTATGTAATAATATATTTTAAAGGAACAAAATGTCAGAAAACAATACAAGGAATTTGGATTTGTGACAAATGTTATATTACAAAAATAATATGAAGATGGTCTGCTGTTTGTGCCTGGTAAAATAGTTTCTGAAACCACATCTCACATTTTCACATAAAAACCCATCAGACACCAGCACAGCATGGACTCAGCAGGAATGTAAGTGCGTCCTTAGCATCTAAGCACCACAATAAAACATGGATATCATGCTGGTAGCAACTTAGACCAAGCCTCAGAAACTAGCTATCAGGCCTCTTTTAAGTCAGTCAAAAGAGAGGACAGTCTAAACAGATCAAAAGGATTTTCTTTCATTTCCTTGAATTTCCTTATTTCCATAATATTCTAATTCCATTTTTACTAGCAGAAGGGAAGGAACAAATAGAAAAGGGTTATGTTAAACTTGACTCCCATTTGTAAAGCATGGAAGGTAATGTTAGTGATGAAGAAAAGAGACCAGGGAGAGAGTTTTGTGAGAAATGAACGACACTGCTCACCAGGGTTTCTTCACGTCACACACCACTCGATGCTCCTTGAAGATGTGTGTGAGCTTCCATTGGAGTTGATCTTCCTCACTAGGTGTCTTGTTCATAACCCCTTGTATATCTCTCCCCAAATCTGGTATAGTAGGTAGGGGAAACTGAGGCTCAGCTGAGTTTGTCTAGGTTTATACATCTAATTAAAAATCAAAGACAACCCTTAGACTAAAACAGAGGCCATTGACTTTAATGTAAATACTGCCAAATTGGTTCCAATTTTATGATGAGAAATTAGAGTATGAACTCACATACAGCATCTTAACATAAAAGTTATTTCCTTATTTCCGCTTTATGCATGACACATTAATCCTAAAAATGTTCTAGCCTATCTACAATGGGAGGAAATTTCACTATTCTCTATGTGCTCCTCTTAAGGAGTGAAAGAATCTATGATTGCGAGTTCAAAAAATGTCCAGTAATATTTCAATAGGAGGGCCTTTGATATAGCACAGTTCAATAAGTCTTTTTCCTCTCGCAAGCTGGGGGAACCAAAGAGAAAGTTTAACAACGATAATCAAAAGAACCTTAGGTCTGAAGGCTGATCCTTTTACAGCAGATGATTAGCCCAGGTGGACCTTTCTCCATGTTCAATGACTGTTGGTAATCCTTAAATAATCAGCAGCTGCTAGATAGCAAGCAAATGTCAAGTCGAACACCTGGGTGTTAAACATTTATACATGCTGTAGGCCACTTTTGATCTATCTGCCCAACATGCCAAATGTCAGTGGCTTCGCGTAAGTCCGGGGAAAGCGCCTCATTAGAGCATGGCTAGTTTGCTTGGAATCAAAAAGCACAAAGAACATCCTGCCCTTGGATACAGGGTGGTTATTTTCCTGTGCACCAAGCTTGCCAGCACTTTTCAGTAACCTCGGTTCTCTATTGTCTACGCGTCTATAAACCTTTCTTTCTTTTTTCTCTTTTTAAAGGGAACTTCTCAAGGGCTTCATTTTCTGATACAAATTACTGTCTAATGGCCAAGGATGCCATTAGAGGAAGGGGCAGCCTGTCCTGGCAACTCCAAATTACCCGTTGAGTTCCTCCAGGAGTGAATGGCTGATGGTCAAGGGCAGAATTCTGCATGGATAAGGTGCATCCACTCAGGATGCTGTGCCCACAAGCATGTGGTCTGACTCCCTTCCCTAAGCTTCTGCTCAGCTCTGTCTCCCTTGGCTATTGAACTGCAAAGGCACTGATTAATTTACAAAGGCTTTGGGGGAAACAGACTCACCAGTGAGAGAGCATTTCCTTCCCTTTTCTTTCTTTTCTTCAAAGAAAAGAAAAGCTGCTGAAGTTCATCCTAAAAATCAATGTAGAGTTTATAAGTGAAAAGGGACAAAAAGCATAACAGAAATGAAACTTGATTTCTCCATCCAATTCAGAGGACGGCAAATTTGATTTAAGTAATAGAATGTCAAGAATAAGGAATGCTGTGTATTAAGTCAAGAGCTCACAGAAATAAAATAAAATAAAATGACTAGTCCTCATGGGACCATTTGATTACATCATAGATCCTTATAATGTACAACTCTCCCAGAGAGAAAAAGTTCAAAATGAGAGTGAGAAGACATTCTAAATAATAAAAAATAAATAGAAACATTTCCTCCATTAGTCACATAAAAACAACTATGCTTCTATGTTTTCATGGTATAGTTCAAACCCCTATGTAAGTTTTTTATTGGAAAAGATTATTGTGTGCATATTTTACTATATGGTTCAGGATTGGTCTCAAACTGCTAAATAAAAATTTCTACCCAATCTAAAAAATTCATATAATATATTTGGTCAAAGTGGAAGGTGATTTCTAAAGAAATAATTTCCTCTTCTCCTCCTTAGCAGCTTGTAGCTGATGTTGGAATTCTGGGTGTCTCTGAGAGTGACAGAGCCTTTCTGGGTTCTTAGATGTGCAGTAACTTGGGAGTTAGGGAACCAAAGTTCAAGGCCACATGAAAGTTCCAGAATCTTTGGCCTTTAGTTTCCTACCTTATGAATTGGAGGAATGACATTAATAGACCATTCATAGAGGGTTAGGTATAGAAAGATTTTCTTATAGAGCCTATAAAGATAGAGCTTGTAGAACTTCGGCGAAGGTAAAAATTCAGAACTCCTGTATAGCACATGGAGGTTCCCAGAAGTGTGAATGCCAGAAAGAGGGTTTTCATTGGAGTTTACTAGGTGGGGGCTGACCTGGTTACTCCAGTCCTGATGTGAGGTGTCTAGACACCACCAGGTTTTCAGGAAAGGTAGTATTACCATTACATTCCTTTCTCTATGACCAGAGGACCTATTCACATCCTCTGGTGTGGTTTTAGGAGACACTAGATAAGGAAAGACATCAGATTCTCCCATTAAGTTCCTGGCCTCTGGAAAGTAGGGGCTGCAAGGAGGAAGAAGCAACTGTTCCCTTACAGACTCAAGGACATGCCTTGTTTTTAATTTTGGGGGGACCTGTCACCCCTAAGCATCCCTCTGTCTCAGAGATGTTCTCTGGAACTAAGGAAGGAACCTGTAGTCAAATTGGGCCTTTAGTGTGTGGGGGATGGGAGGACAACAGTCACAGGATGGATAATAATCAAAATACACAATGTGTATGATTGACAATTTTCAATAAAAATTTTTAAAAAGAAAAAACAAAATGTCAATACGGGGGCTAAGGAAGTGGTTCATCTTTCGCTGTGCAACTATGAGGAGCTGAGCTTGAACCTCAGCACATCAAAAGCTGCTGTGGTCTGCCTGCCCATGAACCTGTGCTGAAGGTGGGCCCAGAAGATTTGCTGGCACTCGCTTTGCAGCCCACCTGACCAAACACAGTAGCTCCAGACTCAGTGTCTCAAGAGAATGGGTGCTCCAGGGCATCCAGCCACTGCAAACGAATGCCAGGTATAGGTGCCACCTTGTGCATCTGACTTTATGTGGGTCCTTGTGAATTAAACTCAGGTTCTTCTGCTTTACAAGCAAGCACCTTAACCACTTAGCATACACACACACACACACACACACACACACACACACACACATATATATGGAGACAAATATGAAGAGTTTAGTATTTGTCATCTTTCACTCAACTCGGCATATGTAAGTTTCATTCATACTATTTTATATTGTAGCTAATTTATTGCCATTTCAATGTAGCTTTTCATAAAATATATTGTTTTCCTTGCCTATATTATCTATCGATTAACATTTGTATTGTTACATATCTCTCACTCTTGTTAATCATAATGCTTTCAAATAATTTTCACTAAAGTTTTATGTACACATTTTTAATTTGCTTTTTAGCAGTCAACTTTTATGCCTTGTCAAACTGAATTCTCAGCATGGAGACACATAAGGAAAATATAGAACGTTGGTGGTAACATATTTTTATAAATTCTAGAAACTTTCACTTTCAAATTTAGCATTAATAGTTTTTTTGGATAAACGTACTATTCAGGGCAGTCATTAAAGTCATATTCTTAAAGCAAATTTTATTCTAAATTTAGAAACATTTGCATTTTAAACTTTGGTAATAATGGCTTTTGCAGTTAGCTTTGTAAGTTGGAACTCATTATTTTAATTTTCATAGTATTCCTAAATTTAAGGAAAAATGTTATAAATAATTTATTATATATAAAGGTAGTATACCAAATGCTTTGAAATTTGGGATAAAGCTGGTGATTGGTTATTTTCATTCAAATGGTTTTAAACATCTGAGCAGTCTTTGTTATTCATTTCTGTATATTATGTTCTGATTGTGTTTTAAGCCATTTTTTTACCTAATAACAAATAGGCATCATTAAAATTTATTACAGCTTTATTAAGTATGGGCTGCAATATAAAACATGTCCAGACTAAATCACTTGTGGCAGTTCTGTTACCAATCCTGTTTTCAAAAAAAATATATATAAAGCCCTTACATTCATTTACTAGACTTTCATGAAAATATATTCACAGTTTTTCTATTCTGATTAATCCATTTTGGAAAGACTAATTATTTATCCTAAGTCATGGTTTCTTTATTTTTAAAATAGTTCTAATGATTCCTTCTTGGAGTTATTTATGAACATTTTTTAAATACAAATCTACTATAGGTTCCCACTATTCTGTGTGAACAGTACTTTATTTATCTTGTAAACCCACTTTCAAAATCTGTATTTCTACCTGTCTTTCTAGCACAGGGAGATTGTGTGGCCTTTCAAATTACTCAGATTAAGATGGCCACTTGAGTTGCTTTGGAATGAGTGCTGATGTTAAAGCAAATAGGCTTCTTAGAAACCAGCTCTGTTTATCTTCCCTTTGTCTAGTAAATATTTAGCCACATGTCACAAGGGTGAAGGACAAGTCTAGATGAGATCCGAGGTCAGTTGACTAGCGGGGCTGAGAGGTCGAGGACCTATGGAAGGTTATCTGCATTGCTGTTTATTTTATTATCTGTGGAAAACGAGCCTCAAGAGCTTGAATAAATACTGAAATTTACAACTCCATTTTGATGAACACCCACAGAAAAGAAACAAGAGAGAAGGCAAGTTTGATAAGAGAATGGAAGATATAACTGATTTAATCATGACTAACACTATTAGTATAATTTGTCACCTACTTTATTAAAACATTAGGCATTTCTTTTTGCATAGTTTTGAGCAATTCAGAGGAACGAGCTGTCATTTGATACTTGATACTTTCTAGAACAAGAGATTCCTCCACATAATAATACAATATTCTTCTCCCCATAATGCTGTTAGCCAAAAGGAGGAAGAAGAGGATGAAGTTATGAGAAAGGAAGTAGGAACAGAAGAAAGGGAAGAAGGAAGGGAGGGAGAGGGAGAAATACACACACTATAAAGAAAGCCGTTTTTTTCTTACATTTCTTAAACTATTATAAGTTTTTCTTAAGTTTACTAAAATGTTCTCTGTGTGCCCTCAAAATATTATATTTTTGTATAGTGTCATATCTTGATTTTTTTTATAAACTTGACACCAATCTTGATACCTAAACCAAATTTTAGAAGTGCTTTTAGCAACTGAGTAGTAGATCAGGGTGTCAATAAACAGAGACGTTAGAGTTATTTTTGACTAAGTCACAAAATAAATCATGTTTGGCAGTGGGCATATTCAAGAGCACTAAGTCAGGAAGCTATAGGAAAACACTACTTTCTTGAAATGCAGATTTTATGATCCAACTTCCATGGGTGAGCAATTAGAGTAATAGACGACCATTTACAGGGCATATTCTAGTCCTGAGGAGATTTCCAGTTTCTTTGTTCTTTCTGCAAATATTTACTGAGCTCCTATCTTTCGTGGCTACAGAGAAGAACCCAAGTGCAGTCACATTCCCTCTGGGAGACAGTAAATGTAAACATGTGAGGAAGTGATGGATGCCTAGGGGGTGGGTTGTCTGAGGAAGGATGCCACAGCAGGTGGGCCATGTGGCACTGAGAGCAGGGACAAGGAAGACATCTCTGAGGGAATCATTTGAAATGAGACCCAAATCTACAGTGTGAAGATTTGAGAGGGAAACCCTCTTCTTGCTCTCTGGCCTTTG
>PVHP010000609.1:106026-122588 GCA_004024765.1 Zapus hudsonius
TATATATATATATATATATATATATATATATATATATATATATATATATATATATATATGCATGTGCCTGTATGTGTGTGTGTGTGTCTGGATGCACACATCCATGTGCATATAGGTGCTTCCATGCCATGGTGCACACATGGTCAGAGGACATCCTTAGTAACAGGTCTCTCCTTCCACCTTGTTTGAGATAGGGCTTCCCTGGGATGGCCAAGGTAGCTGGCCTTGAGCTTGGGAGTTGTCCTGGCACTGCCTCCCATTGCCATAGGCACAGAGGCCTCTGCTTGGCTCTGGCTTTATGTGCTGGAGAGATGAAGATCAGCTAGCAGGACTGCAGAGCAAGCTCCCTGTTGAGGCTCTCCCCAGCCCCATAGTCTCTCTTCTAACAATGATGGGCTCACAGAAATTAGAATGGATGTTCGCAGAGATACAGTGGGAATCTCACTGGAAACAACTAAAATGCAATGAACACTTGTCATGTAACCCGAGGTCAGTGGTTTTGCACTTTGGAAGATAACTATTGTGCAATGCAAATTTTCATGTTTTTGTAGGTAGACGGCTCTAAGATGTGAATCCCGATGGCTAATTAATAGTTTTCTAACTACTATTGGATTCTTGAATGCATCTTTATCTTCTGTTCTCCAATCGAAAATGATATTTATAGTAGTTTCCCTCTTATGATTGTTCTGAGAAACAAATGATTTTTTCCCTAAGTACACACATGCTTTAACATGAGTTTATTCAAACCTCATTAGCCTAAGATTAGAGATTATGATTTTAAAAATCCAGTAGGATAACAAGCATTTTTTTCTAAATACTTCCTTTGTTTTCACAAAGTGTTCAGGAAAAGCACTGGAATATTCTCAGAACTGTTTACTTCACTGAAGAGCAATTTTGATAAATAATCCATTCTGGCTATTGTCTTTTTGTGATAATTTCAAAACCTTGAGCGCCTTTTAAGAGTTCAAGTCGTGGTCTGCTCATTATCAGAACTGCATACCTAGTAGTTTCATACTAAATGTCTGTGGAATGAATAAATAAGTGTCAGAATTTCTGCAGGTAAAGTCTTTATTTTCATCTGACTGCTTTCTTCTTTTCTCCTCTTGGGTCTGTCACTATAAATGCCTTTCTTTTGCTCTTTCATTTTTTGCTGTTTCTGCTTCACTTCACCTTTGATTAGTTTTTCTCCAAGTACATGTTCCAGTGAGCAGCTCTAGAGCCTGAGTATCTGCTTTTCTTTTGAAAGGCTTTGGTTTCCCTCCTCCCCTTGAGTGCCTCCTCTATATCATTTTAAGTATATCCTGCCACCAAGAAGACCTCTTTAGAGGAAAGCTAATCATCTCTTCTTTTCTCATTTCCTCTACTGGGATTCCTTTCCTTTCTAAAAACAAGATACTCTATATTTGAATATGGATTTTGTGGTTATTAAAGAATTATTGGTAATTTTAATAGAAGCATAGATGGCCAAAGCAAGTATTTTATAAAGCTGTACCATGCCTTGTTCATGAGTATTTTAATTCCACTGCTTGCATTTTTGGGTGGATGTGAGATATCATCAAAGCTTTTGGAATTTATATCTAAATAAGCATCCTTCAATCTTACAGACTGAATCTAAATATTTAGCCTCATGGGTCATTTTCTGTCCACGATGATTCTGTCTTTGTTTCCTAAGACATAGTTGAAATTCTGTCCTAACAGACACGGCTTCAGGAATGTTAAAATGCTACACCAAAGTTAGCTCATTTTTTCCCCTTCATCTTTCTATGAGGGGTGGCATTGTGCGACTAAAAATCCAATCTCTCAACTCACTCCTTCCATCAAACATCTTCAAATTTGGGTCTCGGACATCTCCAAACAGGGCTGAGTCCTAAATTAAAGTCCTCTTTATCTTTCTCTTCTCCTACAGCCCATAGAAAAGCTGCTTTACAGCCCTTGATGTGAAATCAATTTCCTCCTTGGTATTGAGCCTTGTTTCTCTAGTGCTAAGATTGCACCCAGTCCTCTTCCTGTGCTGCCGGGTCTCAGTGCATCACAGGGTTCTGCTTGAAGGAATGCCTTCCTCCTTTCAGGGCCATTTAAATTAGTCTTTTGAAGTTTTTTTTAAAATCCTTTTCTCTCTCTTTTGATTATTTATAATTCCCCTTATCACACTCTCCTTGTTAAATACTTTCAGTAGTATTCTTTTGGAATTTTAATTCTAATTATCAGAGTGTTAGCCTGCTTATTTGCTTGTGTGTGTGTGCGCGCAGAGGAGCACAGATGTGAAAATATACTTTCTTTCATTTACCTTTTCCCACTGATTCTTAAACAAGCATAGCTCAGGAATATGTCTCACTTCTTGCAATGGGACTTGAGGTGATTTAGTAAACAAATGTCTTCCCAGTGATGAGGAAAATCCTGACACAGAAATCAATAAAATAAAGGCATTTTTAGTAAACTGTGTCTAGTAAGTTTTTTTATTTTTGCAAAGAAATCATCTTTAATTTTGTATTAAAACTGAATAAAGCTTTTCAAGAACTACAATGCAAAACAGATGGAAAACAGTGATTTTAAAGTACCTTCATTTTTCAGAAATAGAAAAAAAGTATCTGTTTCAGAATTATTGCCACACATGCTAACATGGTAAGAGGTAGACTCTCCAATGATATTTAGTGGGAAAGAACTCTATATTGCAAAGAGCCCTTAAGATACCACTTTGGTACTCAAACGATGAAGTTTTTCTCTTTCTTGGAAGGTGATAAAGATAGAGATCCAGACAGATAGATAGCAGTATTTATGGATAGATGAATGTTTATATAGATATAACTAAGATAATTTCTCTATTTTTCAATATAGAAGATTAAAATGCATACCAGTATGTTGTCCCAGTTTTGCATTTTGCTTTCAAATTATAAACTATAGAATCTCAAAATTTGGTTAGAGAGATGGCTCAGTAGTTAAGGCCTTGACTGTACAGACTGACAACCTGTGGTTGATTCCCCAGCACCCATTTAAAGCCAGATGCACAGAGTGACACACATAGTCAGAGTTCATTTTCAGAAGGTAGATGCCCTGGTGTACCCATTTTCTCTCTCTCTCTCTCTCTCTCTCTCTTTTCCTCTCTTTGTCTATCTTCTGTCTCTGCTTGAATATATATATATATATATATATATATGGTTTTTCGAGGTAGGGTCTCACTCTAGCTCAGACTGACCTGGAATTCACTATGGAGTCTCAGGCTGACCTCCAACTCAAGGCAATCCTCTTACCTTTGCCTCCCAGTATTTTTATAAAAAATCTCAAAATTGAATGGCTATTGATATATTTGTGGGCAAATTTTACCATAGATGCATAAGAAATTTTAATCACATCTGACTCAAATACTGGGAAAGAAGATTTTAGACTTCCAATTTTAATGAAATTGCAATGGGTTGTCTTAATGTTGGTTTATAATATGAGCTGGGCATATGAAGTATGTGGAATGGAATGTATGTGATCATTCAAAAGTATTACAGAATGAGATACATCTGAGTACTCAGAGAGGCATTATGAAAGTATTTCTTTTCCAGAGTGTCGGAATCCTTTAGAATAAACTCAATTTAACATTTTTTTTTGCTTATAATTGAGGATACAGTTCAGGATTTTTCAATAAATTAGTTCTTGGCTTCTTTGTTTGAGATCCTACTGTGTTCACCCCTGATATTAACCTAATAAACATCCTTTTGGAATACTTTTTTTCCATTTATGGGAAGCATTCCCCATTCCTCATTTATTGACAAGCCAAGATAAGGAAGGCACCCTGTGGACATTTTCATTGACAAGAACACCTACTAGTATATTTTATTAGGCTCCTACTTTGAAATTTATTAGCTAATTAAAATTTGAAAAGTCCCTCATCATCTTTTAGTTTCTAATTATGTCTTTAACCTGTAATACTATTTTATTAAACAAACGGAGTGAATTTTGAATATGTTCATGCTTTTTTAAAAGGAGACACAATAAAGCTTGGTGATGGGATGAGTAGTCTCTGTCCTATTTAAAAGAAGTATAATTGGTGCTTATAAAATCTCTGTTGTGCTTTAGTGTTATTATTATAATAATAATATAGGGAAGAAACAGCAGGACTATTTTCCAAAAATGTTGCCAGCTTTAAAATAATCTTGAATATGAAATAAATCTAAACCAGAAAGGGAAATTATGATGAGATTTTTATCACTAAAATAAATTTTATCACAAAATCACTTACAAAATTTATGGCAATTAGTGCCTAAATGATTTGATTATTATGTTGAAAGCCATCAATACTTGACAAAATTCTTGGGTGGTTAAGTTACCAAAGTAAAAATGTAGAAAGCTACTCTTGAGGGAGAAGCAATGAAAGTCAAGAGAAATAGATCTGGACATAACATGTGAGTCACTAGAATATTATTAATGTAAACAAAATGTCAGGGTATGCTGAATATGTATCACTATAGTAATTATATAAAGTACTTTATAAGATATTTCCTTTTATGTTTTTTAAATATTTTATTTATTCATTTTCAGAGAGAGAGAGAGAGAGAGAGAGAGAGAGAGAGAGAGAGAGCCAGTGTCACCACCTTGTGGGCCTGGCTTATGTGGGTAATGGGAATTGAACCTGGGGCCTTAGGCACTGGAGGCAAGTGTCTTAACCGCTGAGCTGTCTCTCCAGCCCCTCCTTTTATGTTTTAAGCTCTACTGGCCTTTCCCTGGGTATGGATACTGCAGGAACCCTGTCGATTCAACTGAATTAACCACATTCACACCTATAAATGAAATCATGAATTAATGTCTGAAATGGGCTAAGGGTTGCTGGGTTTATTCCTAAATGAATTATATGAATAACAAGGGTCATGGGTTTATCCGTAAAATACTGTTGAGTGCTACATCTGCCCAAGCACCATTCCAGTTGTTATGGACATACTAGTATAGTAAACAGAACATGTCTTCGTGGTCTTAAAAAGAGAAGGTAAATAGTAATAAGGGTAAAAATTGTGAATAATGGAGGATAACAAAAAAGACATCAATATAGAAGAGAAATAAGTAGGAAGGAAGAAGAGGTTTAGTTGAGGAGGAGGAGGAAAGAGGAAGGAGTTTGGTAAGAGGTGGTTATGTAAATTTTTAGCAGAGTTTTCTTTTTAGTTTTAATAAAAATAGTAATACCTATTTTATATTAGAGCACTAAGTATATGATGTTATTAAACACCATCAAAAATTAATGAATCATTCTATTCATTTGTTAATACACTGACCTATAGTTTGCACATTACTGAATCTATTATATGATTTCAAGCAATACAAAGGATTTTCCATTCCTAGAAAAAATGATGAATTTTATCTAAGGGAAACCATTAGGGATACCATGTTAAGATAGATATCACACTCACATCAGCAATGGCAGAATGAGCGTGAGCAGAAGCTTCGTATTAGAAAGCAGAGGTAGGACATAGACATTATAGCCAAAGAAACTAATTGTGACCATCGTGCAGATTGATTAAAATTATCAGGGGAAAATCATGGAAGGAAGATGAGTGTGGAAACGTTAACACAGGAAGAGCAAAAATCTTAGTCAGATGTCCAAGATGAGCTCCTGGCTCACTCATCATCACCTTGTGAGAATAGACTACTCAAAACAGGTTCACTAAATAAATTAACAAATGATTAGAAGACTTGATTAGCTTCCATGGTCTTTAATAGCGTCTCAGATATTTCATTTCTTCGATCAGCATCCATTGATTATCTGATAATTTCTGTGGGATGGGCATCTATAGAAGACTTCTCTGGTCCTCTGCTCAGGGTGTCTTTATGTTGTCATTTCTACAGGGGCTCAACCGAAGCTGTCTGTTTCAAGCTCCCATAAGCCATAGGAAAAAATGGATTTCCTTCAGGTTTTATGACCAAGACACATTTTCTCGCTGGCTGCAGGTTTTGGTCTGCCCTCAGCTACTAATTAGGGCTGACTGCCCTACTTCCTCAGCCAAGGGATGCTCTCTATGGGGCTTCTCAGTGCAGTGGATGAGTTCCTGGAGTCAGAAAGTAGTCTCTCTCCTGCCTACTAAAACAGCATGCTATATCACATAGAGCTATCAAAGACGTGCTTATCATTTTTCCTTGAATCGATCAAACGCAGGGTTCAGTTGAATGCGAGAGTGGGTGTTGGAAAAAGTTCAATTCAAGATCAGGAAATACTGAATCACGTTCTGCTCCACTCATTACCCAATGGCTTCTGAGATTAGAGCCCCGTTTGTGATTCACACTGGGCAAATATATAACCCCTATTTAAACTCATTTGGGAATCTTTCTCATGGGTACGATTTTATGATTTTTTTTTTCAAAAATGTTTTTAAGAATTTGTCAGTGTGACATTGTTTCAAATCACTTTATACAATTTGGGCACAAAAGAAAGAAAATAGAAAAAAATCAGGAACACAGAAAATATTTAAATTAAGAAGAGGAAGAATGTGAAAACTCCAAGAGCAGTTAGGATTTCTGTTTTGTCATTATTCGTGACAGAGAGTAGAGACATCTGCGTCATCAAAAGAAACATTAAAATGGCTATCTGAGCCCCAAAGACTGCAAGAAAGATGAGGCCTGATACTCTCGCAAAGCCAGAGCTGGGGGTTGGAGACAGGCTGATGCCTGGGGCTTGTTTCCCAAGCCATTCGAGGATACTCAGAGAACTCCAAGCCCGAGAGAGACACTGAGGAAAGACACCCAAGCTTGTCCTCTCCTCTCAATGTACACATGTATCCACATACATGTATGTACACATAGATGATAACTAAATGATACTAAAAAAATAAAATTCATTTCTTAGACCTAAGATACTCAATAGCCCTGATGAAAGTCACAAGGGCAGACATAGATGCCAACTCAAACACTGATTGTTTTTAACACAGCATGACTTCTTTTGGATTAAAGGTACTTTCCAGTGTTGACTCTGGGGTGAAAGAAGAAGTTTTCACAGAGATAAATAGTACATTGAAGCGATAGCACAGATGCATGTGAGAAGGGAACTAACCTAGAGGAAATGTGTGGATGCCATTTGCATTGAGATAATGTATTATCAGATCAGACCTCCAATAGAAAAAAAAATTGTAAGGCAACCAGATATGGGGAAATATTGCTATTTTTCATTTAATGAAGGGATGCTGAGTATTCTTTGAGAAGCTTAGGAAACCATAAGACTTTGTAAATAGGAGGGAATAAGAAGGAATATTTCCCAACAACACATCTGAAGACTAAATGAATATTGTCCTTTTATTAAATATTTAGCGAGGTGGGTGATTAGTAGCATTTTAAGCTAGTTTGAATACTGAGTGAAAAAGTTTAGCTAAGATTATTTATTAACATATTTAATGTCAATAATTAGATACATTGTATGAACAAGTCTTGTGATGGTACCCCCGTTTCCTTATGGGGGCCTTACTCATTGGGCTTATTGGACCAGACCATGGGATAGGGGGTTATGGATTGTATGAGAGTTAGCCAGTTATTATATTTTTCCTCTGTGTGTTGTTGCTGAGGGGGAGCAATGTCTCTGGATATTCTCCCCCACCATGGCCCTTACAGTCTTTCCTCTCCCTCTTCCACTCATGACCCCTCAGTTATGGTGGATGAGTTTTAAGTCTGCTTTACTGTTGAGGTCTTAAGAGTCTTTGGATTTCTGCTTTGGACTGGGTATCCTCAGTGTCTGTCTCCATTATCCTTACACAGGTTCTCTGACTCGTTGTGGAGGTAGGTCTCTTACTCATCTCATCACTTCCTCAAAGGTTTCATCTGGACTCTATATCATAAATTAGGGGTGGTTCATCTCCTGCCTGGGTGTCAGACATCATCTCAGGTCCTGATGATGGAATTGGGTTGTCCACAGTCCTTGCTGCCTTCTGAAACATACGCCACTAAGCAGAGATCTAGAGAGAGGTACCCATTAGAATCTTGCAAAAATAAAAATATTTGTCTCAGTTAACCTATTTCTGATCTCAATCTCCGTTGGAGATTCTGTTTGTATGTTTCAGCTAAGATTTTAAAGTATAAAATTTTTCCTTTAAACACTGCATTTGTAAGTGAAGTAGTATCTTGCATTTTCAAATTAAGAAATGTATTAAGAAATAAAATATTAATATTTGGCAATGACAGAAAAAAATTCCTTCAAACATTAAACTATTTAATGACAGTTTGTGATGAAGATAATTTGGTTGTTTATTAATAAGATGCAAGGTACTTCCATAATGAATAATTTTAATCAGTGATCTATCAGTTAATCAGTGTTAATCAGCATTTCATTACTAAATAAGACTTCATGAGGAGGTGGACAAACTCATAGCATTGCATAGTTAATAAGCAGAAATCCATTTTTTCAAAAAGACTCTATTATTAAGATCTATGAATTCTAAGTTAGAGAAAAGACTCTATATAGCCTAGCAGAATCCAGGAATATCCTGGTAGTCATCAGACACGTGGATAGATATTTTTATATCGTCTAAGACTTTGATATGTATGCAGTGCCTCAAGTGACAAGAATGAAAGGAAATATTGCAATTTTTTCATGCTTGTTCTACATTTTCTTACCAAGAAAATGATATTGCTTTAAGCAGGTCTTTAATTGATGAGGTTCTGGAGTGTTGAAATAAAACCAAGTAGGTTCTAGAAAGAGTTCCTTGAGGGCTGGAGATATGGCTCAGCAGTTAAGGCACTTGCCTCCAGTGCCTAAGGCCCCAGGTTCAATTCCCCAGGACCCACATAAACCAGACCCTGGTGTTCTCTCTCTCTCTCTCTCTCTCTCTCTCTCTCTCTCTCTCTCTCTCTCTCTCTCTCTCTCTCTCTGGTTTTGAGCGCTGTGTTATATATGCTGGGTAGATGACAGCTCACCCAGACTTCTCATGACCAGCCTGTCCACATGTAGTACTAGTTGGGATACATCTTTAGCCTGCTAAGTCTTTCAGTGCCAGGTCCTAAGGTTTCACACCTATCAAGAGGGGTACAATTAAAAGGCAGGGTGGTATCTAATTTCTTGCCCCCCATGTCTATATGTCTTCTCATTGGCTTTTTCTTAGTCATTTTGTGTGAATGACTTCCTGAAACAAAGGCAGGTGCTCTTCAGAGCCTTTTTCTCCTGAACTATCAAGTGCATGTTCTTCTCAATGGATTTTCAGGATCATTTCTTGTACTGGAACAAATGGATGTGTTACAGAAGGAAATTTACACGTATGTGACTTTCAAAGATAAAATTATTTTAAAGGAACCACATGTTTACAGGAGGTCATTACCTGCCCAAAGGATCATTTAAACATTTCAGTTCGTAGTAATCAGATCAATTTCTCGATCAGAAGAGGATTTATGCACGCTGTTTGGGGATGGGTGGGATTTATATTGAATCTTTTTATTGAATCTCAAAATGAAGAAAACCTTAAAGAAAAATAAGGTGGAAGAGAACTGACCGCCTACAGTGTTTCCTACCTTTGTGTTTGAGAGAATTATTTATGAGCACCTGTTTCTCTCTATTGCAGAAAACATTCAGCTGCACATGAAAATATTAGTTCTCATGTAAGGATACTTATAATTAAAATAAGACCATAGAGATCTCTAAAATGTACTCATAAAAGATTAATATGTAACTAGTCACTACTTTAAATGGAAAAAAAGTGCCACAATGGAACACGTAAGAAAATTCGCAAGGAAAGAAATTTTCTTGCAATTGTTATTAATTAAATATAATCTGTTCTCTAGAACTAGAGCATGGAAGCATAGGCGGTCTGACCTCACTACTATATATTACACAAATAAAAAAAGAGACTTGTTTAAGAGATTCTTCAAAGACTTAAATGAATAAACATGGATCTTTATTTGTACTGGCACACTTACTGGTCAAGCTTTAGAACTTGGAATAGTATTAAAACACTTCCTATTAGGAAATTTGAATTAGCACAGGACACAGTCTTTTAAGCATTGTCATACTTCGTTAAGAATATTGTGCCTGCAGCTCCAGGGCACATGCATATGCAAGACAACAGTAATTTTATTTTGAGACATTTCCTATGTTTAAATAACATTACATCTTTAGAAACATTTAACTTCATTGATCCTTAGCCAAAGACCTCAAAATTAAAGTATACAAAAATTAATTAATCGGTATGTAATATAAACCCGAGACTTACAATGTATTTGCTTAAGGTTTTGCTTTGTCTTTTAAATTTAATCATCTTAAGGAATTGTCTATTATTCTGTTCACTATTGTCAAAAGTTTAAACAAGTTTTGCATATGAACAATACTTCGCTTTCTCATTGACGTATGTTTTCTTTTTTCTCTTAAGAAAACCTTAGAATGATGTATAAGGACAGATGGTACTTTAGATCCTAGCTTGTACTTTTAAGGGGTTTGAAGTAAGCATTTCGAATTAATGAAATTAATGCATAAAGAAAAAAGAATGGGGGCTGGAGAGATATATCAGTGGTTAAGGCGCTTCCCTATAAAGTCAAAGGCCCTAGGATCGGTTCCCCAATGACCACGTAAAGCCAGATGCACAAGGTGGCACATTCTTCTGGGGTTTGTTTGCCCTGCTGTGCCCATTCTCTCCACCTGTCTCTCTCTGCTTGCAAATACAAGAAAATATCTTGAAAAATTAAAAAGAACAAGAATGTAGATATTCTAAGTACTTCTACACTTGATACCATAATGAGATAGACTGACCTTTATTTTCAAGGCAGTTATCCAGTTCACTCTCAGTTGAAATTTACCATTTTGCAAATAAATGAATTTTCCTGTATTTGGCATTAACTAAAATAGGGATAATAAAGATGAAAGGGAAAGAATATTATGTGTTTGATTTTTGTTAGGGTGAGGGAGAATCGTGACAGTGTTCTGCTGTGTAATCCAGCCTGAGCCTACACCACCACAACTAGTTTTGCTTTACATTCTCAATGAAAACGCTGCTTTTACTGTTCCCAACCCTGGAATATGACATCAATTACATAAAAGATAAGCATGAAATTAATTTTTGTTACAACAGTCTATGAATCCTGTTCTAGGCCTTTTGAAATGATCTCCTAGTATGAACATAGCCCCCCTCCCCGTATAAGAAAGTCAATCCACATAAATACAAATGCCTAGGAAATTAAAACAACATTCAGTGTTAATAATTAGAAAAATTGTACACAAAATGATGTCTTATTTTTAAGAACTAAGTTGAAAAATTAAGACAAATATGCAAGGCTGGGGACATGGTTCAGCAGCTAAAGACACTTGCTCTCAAAGCCTGTGTTCCCAGGGTTAGATTCCCTAGTCCCCATTTCAAGATATACATGCACTAAAAGTATGACACATGCTTCTGGAGTTTGTTTTCAGTGAGAAGAGCTCCTTGTGTGCAGATATGTGCACACACATGCTTGTGCAAATTAAAAAAAATATAAAAAATTTAAAAAAGTATCTGCCTAGTACATGCAATGAAGATAAAAGCAAAAATCCACCCAAGTAGAAAGACGCCCACTGTGCCATCCTTGGGCATTGCATGTATTTGTGGTAGCCTGGAATGATCCTTTGAAGAAATCAGTCTTTCCAGAGAAGTGCAAAAGAAATGTCAAAGAGGTAAGTGGAAGGGAAGTTTTGACTTCTACTAGGAATTTGGTATGTATCTCCTTTCTCTTTTTTCTCTACCTGTCCCAAGGAATAAATGCCTCAGTAGATGTTACTGTGAAGGAAAGACATCACACATGTCATTCTCCCCAATGCTTTGGAGATATCCTCTCTCTCTCTCTCTCTGATAGTTATAATGAGCTTCTGATTAATACAACATAGCTAAACTTAGTTGGACAAAATGAATGTGTTCTTTTACTTAAAAGAATAGGATCAATATAACATACATGCCAAATATTACTTATATTTTTCTCATAGATAAATTATCTATTTATTCTGCAATACATAATATTATGTTCTCAAAACTTTAGGATAAAACCTCTATTAAGTGATGGATCAAAATACCATGTCATTCAAAAAAAAAATAACAAAGAAATTTAAGGTCCTCATCTGAAAATGGTCTCTATAATAGTCTTCTGTGACATTATACCAATAAAAGATAATGGAAAATTTTTTTTGGAGGAAAGAAAGTGCATTAAAATAAAGTTTTCTTTTGTTGTGTATGGTGGTACTGACCTGTAATCTCAGGACTATAGAGGCTGAGACAGGAGAATCAATATGTCAAGGTAAGCCTGACTGACAAGCCTGAGTTCAGGGCCACACTATCAGAAAAACAGAGCAGTTTGGGGAAATAACTCAGTGGTTAGAGGTGCTTGCTTGCAAAGCCTGACATCCCAGGATCAATTCCTCAGCCATCCAAATAATAAAGCAGGACATTCATTTGCAGAAGCAAGAGGATCTGTCATGCATGCACACATACATGTGCAAATAAATAAATGAACATAAAAAAATAAATATAAATAAAGACCAAGGTTGAGCTCAGTGGTAGAGAACAAGACCCAGGGTTTGATTCTCAACATTAACTAAATCTAGTGATGATAGTGATGATTAATTAAGTCCAACACTTGGTAAGAATCTAATTGTGTGATTGTTTCAAGAAGGAAAGCAATGTTTTTTAAGAACTCATGCTTTCTTTTCACTTGAGATTTCAAACATGTTGAATTTGGTGGCCCTGGATAGAAACTGAGAAGAGAAAACAGAGGGTACTTAGGATACCTTAGTACTTTATCCATAATAATATTTATGTTAAAGAATTTTATGCATAAGAAATTTGTTACCTCATTTCTATAGAAAATCATGTAGAGAGTTAATTTTTAACATCAACTATGTTAACAATCAAGAAAAAAATAATATCACCTCTTCTCTGGTAGCAAGGTAGATAATTTAAAAAGCATGCTCATCTTTCTGTGGGGAATTTACATCAGTCAAGGCACATATTCTGAGCTTATTTATTGAAGTGCTTTAAACTGAAATTTGCACAAATATTTAATTATTTGAGAATCTCTCTCTGGTCAACAGTAATAAATAATGACTATAAAGTTGAAAAAGCATTACAACATCAAAATCCAGTAATTTACAACCTCTTTATATTAAAGGAATTGATTCCTTAAAGTCCCACATGACGAATAATATGTTTTCAAGTATTTTCTTTAAGTTTCTAAAATTAGGCCTGGAAAGATGGCTCAGCGGTTAAGGCACTTGCCTCCAGTGCCTAAGGCCCCTGGTTCAATTCCCCAGGACCCACATAAGCCAGACCCACAAAGTGGTGGTGCCCTGGTGTTCTCCCCCCCCCCCTCTCTCTCTCTCTCTTCTTGAAAATAAATAAATAAACTTAAAAATTATATTCATACATTTTTTTCTCCTTTCTAATTTTTTTATAACATGAGCTAATTTTTGGTTTCAGGGCAAGAGAAAATGGCCTATCTTCTGGGTAGTTGAATTTCATGTCAAACATTTCAGAGCTTAACAAACAGCTAATGAGTGTGTAATATGAAAATGTCAAACATGTACAAACCATTTTCTTTCTCATCCTGTCTCTGCACCCTCTGGTAACAACTCTAATGATCTGTACTTGCCTCGGTCCATTGTTCTCCTTCCTCACTCATATTTAGTAATTCCTTTCTCCTCAAGGCTGTACTTTTCTGAGGGAAAGTAAATTTGCAAAGTGCTGTTCACTTGAGAATTAACTCCTGTTTAGATGATAGTAAAGACACATTTGGGGAGTGAATTTGACAGCTTGTAGCTTTCCTCGTTTATTTCCATCTCTACAAAGTGTTTTGCAAAATATTCAAGTAATTTTTTCTGCATTTGAGGCAGTGGCTTTTTCCCCCTAGAATACTTCCCAACTGCCCATGAATTACGCCACAGAAGATTTTAAACTGCCTCATAGTGTCTTGGCTATTCAGACAAAGAACAATGGGGAAAGAGATCAGATTTTGATGACAACAGATCCCCTCATGTGACTCATGACAGGACATTTAATGTTTAAGGACCAAATGTAGATCAAGAATTTTATTACTAGTGGCACTTCAACTCTATAATATGGCCTCAAATGTGTATAAAAAACATTATTTTCCACACTTGCTGATGTTCAAAGTGAATTTCCATGACAAATTGTTAGTTCCATGCAGCAGAAACACTATGAGAACAGTAGCCACATCAGATAATGTAATCATGGAGTCAACTATAGTCTGTAAGTCAGAGTCCCAATGGCCATAATTGCTTTGCTATTGTTTTTATGTTCTCGGTCAGAATAATACATGAGATGGTTATGATTTTAATGACTCTTTGCATGAGATGTTTCTCATGTTCAAGTACATTTTGCTAGGCTTAATGTCAGCCATTATATTGTTACAAATAGAATGAAGCTATTGCCATGACTCAGAGACTCTGGGGGAAAATAAAAGGATGCAGCCTGGTTTCCTAGGTAATTGTCTCTGAGCTCACAAACTTATTTACACTATTGTAGAATGTAGATTGTCTTGAGCATATTTTGATGTAGCATTTACCTTCTCATTGCTGGGACAATACACCCTACTAAACACAGTTTATATGAGGAAAGGGTTTCTTTCAGCTTATAGTCTCAAGGGGAAGTTGCATCATCGTGTAGGAAGCCGTCACAGGCAGGATGCTGATAACATCATCACTTATCAACAGGTAGGAAGCAGAGAGTGAGCCAAGCTAACACCCAATAGGGCTGCATTAATAGAGCTCAAGGGCCTTCCCCAGTGACACACCACCCTCAGCAAGGCTCTAACTCCCCAAAGCTCCACAACCTTCCCAACATTCCACCCAATGGGGACCAAATATTCAAGACATATGAGGCTATAATGGATATTTTATATTTAAAGCCCCACAGAGGGTAACTGTACTCTTGGCAATAAAACAAACTGAGAACTGTGATTCTATGTAAGCAGGAAACTATTAAAGTCATTGAGAAAAGTGACCAGTGTGGATTCTTCAAGATTCATTTGTACATCTTTGATTTTTCTCTCATAGTCCAGGATAATGTATCACACTTTTAGCTGATCACAGTTATTCATTTGGCAAAAGTTCTGGTGTCTTTTATAAGCAAGGCACTGGAGATTTGGGGGGAAATTAGGTAAAGAGAGCCTTATGGGTCAATAAGTCACAATGATTCAAAGACATGTACTAAGAGTGTGTAACAATGCTCTTAATCTAGTCAGTGAAGTCATCCACATTCAAATGATATTTACCACGAGGACGTAGGCACCAGTAAGGGTTAGCAGAGGGAGTATTGGGTCATATTTTTGAATTAATTTATTTTCTTATTATCCATAATTAGATAAACTTTTTTTTTTCAGTTTTTCGAGGCAGGGTCTCACTCTAGCCCAGGCTGACCTGTAATTCACTCTGTAGTCTCAGGCTGGCCTCAAACTCATGGTGATCCTCCTGCCTCTGCCTCCCAAGTGCTGGGATTAAAGGCGTGCGCCAACACACCTGGCTCATAATTAGATACACTTAATAAGCTAATAATGTGTTGATGTCCCCAGTTCCCCGATTTCCCTCTTCCCTGTCCCCAATCAGCTGGGCATTCTCCATGAGAACACATCTCATGTTAGCTTGGATTCCATTATCTACACAAATACCGTCTCTCTGGTCCTTTGTGACACTCAATTTTCTGTCAAGTGACTGTTCTTCATCTGGAAGGTGTCTCTGATCACCAGCTTCTTCACCCCCCAGATTTCTGTAACATCCTGAAAAATCCCTGAACACAGTAATCTGAGGAAGGGAGCAGAGGCATGGTGAAGAACTAATGATTAGAGAAGGTGAACTCATGTAGGTTTGTGTGGTTGGTGGGAGGGAGCCTTTGATGGTGGGAATTCTGTGATTCTTGCTAACCCTGAGGTAGACATGAGTCTATTAGTATTTTTTAGACATGAGTCTATTAGTATTTTTTAGACAGCAAAGTGTGCCATATATGCAGGAGTAAACCTTTCTGTCTCTTATGATTTATATTATATAACTTCATTAGAATGCAATCTGACTATCATAGAACTATATTCACTTTATGCCATCATGATAGGGAAGATAAAGAAGAACATTAGTGGTTTTATATTTTAGTTTTCCATTATACCTCTAAAAATGGAAATTTTTGGTAACAAATTGGCTAATCAGTTTATTTCAGAAAATCCCAGTAGGCAAGGGACAAATCTCCTGGGTTAGTATACTTTTCAATGTAAAGCATTTGTTTTGTGGGTTTATGCAGTTGGTTTTGAAGTAGACTGAAGGATGAATCAATAAAAGTACAGTTATTGCTTTTATACCATGTACTCTACTGTGAAAAACTGAACTCTTTCATTACTTACAATGATTCCTATGGGGTGGTTATGCCATAAACTTTCCCAATGTTTAACGTGTTTTTATTTAGTTCGTTTCTCTTTATACACAGAAGAATGTTTAGTGAGTTAAATATTAACAGTATGACTTGATAGGAATGCATAGAGTAAGAATGAGAACTGGGAAGTGATTGTAAAGTAGTGAAGTTCCTACCAATCAAACTAAAATTAGCTGTTTATTTGACAGTGTAATGAGAGTAACATAATTTATCATAGTTTTCATAATTCAGGGT